>VZTJ01005842.1:597094-620910 GCA_013397795.1 Orthonyx spaldingii
GGGGAGAGAGGGAAGGGGGGAGAGAGGGGGAGGGAGGACCAGACAAAAGACATAAGACTAGAATTTTCTTCAGCACCAGGTTCTGGAGGTGGTTGAAGATGGTTCCTTGTTTATGTTTCTTTGTGGGTTTCGCTAATAAATTCCTTTACAATGTATAAATGTATAAAAATATACAAAAAATAAAGCCTTTCCTTTACACACGTCAGAGGATTTAGTGAGCAACTATCTACAGATTTTTCTCTTTCACAGCTTCCTGAAGGATACTGGTATACCTCAAAATTCCAGCCCTTCCTAACTTCCATGCTACCTCTATATATGCATAAAGTCAATCCATGAAGTTGAGTAAAACAGGTATGTACCTAACTTGTCCAGGAGACAGAAACATTTGTTTGCTATGGTTGGGGTTTTTTAAAATATAATCAGATTTATTTCCTTGCAATATTTGCCCTTTCTAATTTTCCTTTATCCCACTAGCTGGGATGTTATCTGATCATGCTTGTTGACATTTTACCAACTTGTACTGTTTGCCTCCATCCCTCTAACCCTACTTGCCTTGTTTACCTGTTAACTTCATGGCCCTGGAGAGCTACTGCCATCTTTCTTTTTGCTATTCATACATCTTTTTGCTTCACTGAGCCTTGTGAATGGAGAATTTGACAGAACATATTGTAAGAAATACCC
The DNA here is from genome assembly GCA_013397795.1 of Orthonyx spaldingii. Classification (NCBI taxonomy): domain Eukaryota; kingdom Metazoa; phylum Chordata; class Aves; order Passeriformes; family Orthonychidae; genus Orthonyx; species Orthonyx spaldingii. Next base: position 597,776 of record VZTJ01005842.1, read on the forward strand.
CTTCCCTAATGCTACTCTACTGCTGACTGCAACTCTAGTCTTCTGCTAAAGTAACTGACTCATAACTCATCCCTTTTACTGAACGTCCTACTTGCCAGTCACTACTCTACTGCTTAAAATCACAGCCACCTGCCATTCACCAGACCTTCTTTTCACGTTACCAAACTGCAGTCTCTTTTCCCAACTCCTTTCATTTTCCACACTGACTCATACCTCTACTTGCTTGGTAGTCTTATCCCTTTAAACGTTTCCACCCATTCTAATAGTTCCTCACCCAAATCCATTTTCCATGTCCACAGCTCTCCCGCGTTCCCTGGTATTTTAATTTCATCTCATTAATCCCCAGCTCCCCACATGGTTCAAGGAGACCTCTGTTTGGTACTAACACTTTTTCAGCATTATCTGCTGGTCCTCATCTCGTGTCACCAGTCAAATACTACAGCAGGGAGCTGATATGTTATTGCACTGTAATCACCTAACAGAACAAAGTCCCAAGCAACAGTGGAAAACTGTCATCAATAATGTACACATCACAACATTTGCTAAGTGGTTTCAGACCTTTCACAATGAAACATGCTATTCTGTATTAAAACTGGTTAAGCAGCCATAGCAGTACAGTGATGTATGTAATGGGTACATATGATTTTCTCTTTCTGTTCACATATAAAATATTACAGTAGCAATTTGTACCTGCTCAAACAGATATCCAGCAAGAATGATCCATCCAATGGTTCTCTTTTGTGCTATTTTACATGCTCATTTGCAAATACAAACCCTCCATTGCATATTTTATAAATGAAAAATTACATTTGTTTGGAAGCAACAGAGAGGAGATTCTGTACATGTGAATTGAGATTCTGTACATAAGTTTCTACACAAAAGGTCTTTAGCACAGATGGGCACATTCTAAATATACTTTAGATGGATGATATGTCACGTTAGAACAGACAAGGCTGAAGAGATGTCTGCAGGGACACAGCCCCAGGAAAAAGTAGGGATTAGCTTGTCAATAAAGATGTAAACAGACTGCTCTGAGGCAGCCTCATTTCTGACATTAGAGAATCTTAAATGGTTTGTTGGTGAAGAGCTTGTGCAAAAATTGGGGCAAGCTGTCAGCACCAAAATCTATTCATTCCAGTTTTTCAGTAGTTACTATCAGGCAAAGACTCCGTAACATTACAGGGTTAAAAAAACCAATTGTACATAAGCTTAGAACAGTAAACCCAAATGTAATTCATTAGAGGAAGTTATGTCTGATAGTGCAAAAAGCAGACTTAGGTAAAGACAGACATCACGTGAATACCAACTACATTTATAGGAGACTATATCTTCAAATAGATATATGAGCAGCATGTGCATTAATCTCAGCTCCTAGAACTTCTGTAACAAACTGTTATAATGGACTCAACATGCAAAACCAACTGTGTCTTTAAAAGCAAACAAGCAACAACAACAACAAAAAGGCAGGCCTTGTTTTTTTGAATGAAAAGAATCTGCACATTAGGTATTTTGTGAAACACTGGAAACACTGTGGTATAAAACCATTTAGAGAAGCATCATAAGCAAAGCATCTATATAAGGGAATACTGCTAATCTGGAAGAGTCTGTCAAGTTCTACATCCCACTGAACAAACACTGGGGTGGTGCATAAGGGCAGAAGACAATTAATGCCATGATATAACACCACCATTCCCTTGCTGTAATTTGATAAGTAGCCTCTCTGTTCACCTGGCCTTCCCAAGTTCTGCTCTGCTCTTAGAACACCAGAAGTCATATTACACACTATCTCCCTGCTGAATAACTGTGGCTGAACAAAAGCACTATTAGCTGATCCAGTGATATAGGTCATAACCACTGACTTGACAGCACCTCTTTCTCTGTCAAGAACATCCTTCTGCTATCAAGACTACCAACCTACTAAATAACAGAATCATAGAATGGTTAGGGTTGTAAGGGACCTTAAAGCAAAGAATCATAGAATTCTCATCCTTGCCCCAAAGTTTAACAACAGAATTGGCAAGAGGTATTTTGTCTCTGCATATTTCACCAGAGGAAAAAAAAGTATCAGTCCAAATTAAAGGCAAACTATTGTTTAATATACTAGCACCAATTTCTGCAATATTTTCAACCTGTCAATGACACTCATTCCTGCTCAGAACTTATAGTCTTCATATGGACTGTAAAACTGTGAAAACAGAGTATCAGCCTGCACATGGACATGTGCCGTTGAGTTTCGTATTTTGTTTCTCTAATGATAACTAAAGGGCATTTTAAAATATATCCTTTCCAAAATCATGTCTTACCTGCATTATCAGTTGTGAACATAGGTATTCTTCAATGTTTGCTGTTTGATACACCTTTGCCATAACTATTGTTTTTTCCAAAGGCTCTCATGCTTTCTCCAGTCTCTGGCTGTAATCTTACATTCGGTACAGTAAAAATAGAAGACACTGTAAAAAAGAGAGTCAGTTGAGAAACTTCTTTTTGCAGTAAAAGCAGTAATTTAAAAAGAATTATTTAATATATATGTCAAACACAACACAGTAAATATATACAGTTTTTACATATATCAACTATTTCTGCAAGTAAGCACTGTACAAACTCTGAATGGAAAGAAGCTGAATGCATTATGATGGAAGTTGTGTGATGCAAACATTCTTAGTGGCATGCATCTTCAAAAAACCTGTTTCCAGATTGTGTGTATTTATTTGTCCTCTACACCACTATAGAATTAATAACTTCCACTTTCAAATTTCTGCAGAGAGAACTTAGAAATAAATAAGGAGGTAAAACAAGCAGCAAGGTTTTTCAATAATTTGATATCACATATTACATCTTCAGAGCCTTGATATCAGTAGAACCAAACTATCTTGACTTTCTTTTTTGTATTAGTAAAGACAACTAGGCTTGCTAAAAATATCTCAACAACACAAAAATCTTTTACGTGAGGTAATCCCCTTTTGCATAGGTAGAAAAACCTTGACGACTTTGATGTCACACCAGGCAACTAATTATTAGGAGACATGATGATAATTATCACAGGAATCAAACTGCAAATGGTTAAGGACTAACATATTGATAATATGAAACTCATTTTTATTTAGGATGCCTCAATCTGATGGGGAAAAATCAGTGACTTTTAATACCTCCTGAAAATATACCTCCATATAACAATATCCTCAAGAGAGGTGCCACTGCATGATTCCATAAGGAAATGCTAAAGAACTAATCAGGGCCATAAGAGTTTTCTTTTTTGCACTAACAACTAGCATAAGTATAAGTTTTTGGAGCTACACTTTCATCTATATGTCTGTAAATGACCTGGCTATTGTTTTATGCATAGACCCTCCCACTGTAGTTTGACAACTCAACTTGCATTTTTTATTCTGCTATCCTCGGTAACACACATTGTGAATGGCAGATATTGTATGTAAATAAATGAATATGAGCTCTCAAATATAAAAGTAGAAAAGTGGGAAGAGTGATTTTTTTTTTTTTTTTAATAGAAAATAACAAGTATGCATATTTAGTAAAAAGGATTAATCTATAGATTACTGCTCAGGTTTGAGATGAATGAAAGCTACGCTGCATCATAAATTGCACTGTAGTCCTAGACAAGGTAGTGCAGTTTTTAGCAGAACTGCACTACTCTTAGCTTTTTAATGTACTATTTTCAAAAACTGAAAGTGGCTATTTTTTTGACAGAGCTTATATGGAAATTGAACTTCCATCACAACTGAAATGATGCCTTGACTTGAAACTAAACCAAGTAAAAAAAGCAAAATTGTGATTCTCACATAAACTAACTTCATACACATTTTTAAAATAAACCCCATTAGAAAATTATACTGTAAAGTATTACACAGAATACAAATACACAGTACTAAAGGTCAAAACCAGAACAGAAAGTTAAACACTTCATTTTCACTTGTTCAGTGTAGGCAGAGTCACCATATTTTTGTGAAATACTGGGATTCCAAGGAAACAATTTTCTGATGGAAAATCATTTGACTGATTCCTCCCATTTGCCTTTCTACCCGCTTATGAGTCTTTCCCTGGTTTTTAGTGCTAAATCTCCAAATCTGCAATTCAGCATTAGGACCAAATTGGACAAAATATATTGCATGATGAATACTATTCACTACAGAGATTTGCAAAATCACAGTGGTGTCTGAATTAGAAAGCAGTAATTTTGTTTATACATAAAGACTCAATATGTTTATAACTATATTTAATTAACTATCAATAGTGTTTCTTGATGCAAATATTAGCACAGAGAACTAAAATCACAAAAACTGGTAATTTCACTACACAGTAAACATTTTCCTAACTCTCCAAAGTATATGACTTCTTTGTTTTGTAAATATGTTTACAAGGATATCCAAGTCATACTAAATAGAAATGATTGTAGTATTTGATACTGGGATTGTCCTTTCTTGCATCTGGATTTATGCTTCATAATGATTATCTACTAGACACAGAAATAGTCTTTCTGTAACTCAAAATTTTACTGGAGGCATTTAGAAGAACCTTGCTTTAAAATATAATGATTTTTCATCTTTATTCTCCCCCCTTCAAAAGGTTTCACTGCTCCTGATGTTTAACGTTATGCAAAGACGTGTTTCTGCCAATGAATATCGCCTTATGGTTATGCTTCTGCAAATAACCTGCTGTGAGCTGATAAAAGGATTAATGCAGCCAAAATTCTTAATCTGTGAAATTACAAATTAAATTCTCATATTAAAAATACCACCCTGAGGTATTTTTTGTGGTTTTAATTCCCCTCTGGTGTTCTGCATACATTGTGCTTGTTAATGACTAGGACAAGACTGTCTCTGTTGGCAGCCTGCTGCAGAGTGATAATGTGTAGGCATTTACTTCGCTGATAGAACTGGATTTAACCACTGACTGATAAACTAAGTGGCAAGTGGGTAATAAGTCCATATTAACAGAAAAGTACTACTGCAGAATTCAGAATTCAAAATCCTGGCTAGACTAAATCACACAGTCAGAAGGATTGAGATGTCACCACTGCAGAGTGATTTTTGTTTTCCATTTAGTGGAAATAGGATAAATGAACTGGCATTCTTGATGTTTCATTAGTCCTGAAGGAAAGAATCTCTTTGCATCAGTTTCTGCAAAGGCAGACTTTCAACAGCAGCCTTAATTTACACTGCTCCTTTAAATATTCTGCTTATCAAGTACCACAGTGAACAAACTGAGTGGTGGGTCACCATGGCAGAGGAGGAAACAGAGAACCTTTTTGCAGAGCAAGAACACAGTCTCTGACAGTGATGAACAAAAATTATTGGTGCTATTTTGATTTCAATGTTCATATTCTACAAATGGGGAAGTGCTCTTCAGAACAGAGCTGGGAGTAGGATACTTGGACAGCCAAGCCACAGAACCAGCTCAAAATGTGCCTACCACAGCTGTTGAGGATGGAAAAGATAAACTTTAGGAAGATAGAAGTTTTTGTACTGACACTGCTGTAAACAGATTCTATTGTGGATGAATACTCAGAAAGAGAGCTTAGTTTTCAGAAGCAAACTTTTAAATCAGCCATAGTTACACACACATGTTCCATTGTTGCATCTCTGAACTTTCTGCCTTGATGTACTGGATTTGATCTTTTGCTAATGGATGCATGTTTGAAAACAGAAATGAACCTACGTTGCTGTAATGCAAGCATACGTCTCTTCACCATATTGAGTTAAAGCAAAATGCTGTTATTCCCTTGTGAAACCTTTTTTTGATAGCAGAACCTTCTCTGAATAAAAAATATCATTCATCATACTATTTTTTCCCCAGAATAAATAGTAGTGTGCTTTTAACACTGAAAAACAACATGCAGACATACAATATAAATGATTTTAAATTGCTAAAAAGATAATTGACAGCATACATGATGATAGGAATATTTCTGCCAAGTCAACTGGAATGCATTCTGTTTAATAAAAGAAGCAAAAGGATGCAAGTAAATAGTGAAAGCATTCTTAATTAAGAATATCATCTGCCATCCTCTTTGCACACAGTCTAATTCAGCAAATTAACTGATTGTTTACTTTGTGTTTCTCAGACTCCTGAATGCTGAGTCCTTTCTCAAAGGTTACTGTTATAACACATAGAGATTCTGTGAGTCAAACGCAGCTGGATTTTTATCCCGTGTGCTGCAGCTAGTTAAGAAGTGCTGTACGTTATAAAGTGAAAAGCACTAAATATGTAAATTGCATTTTTCCTTTTGCTTTATGACAATTCAGAGAATTCTATTGGCTCCACACATAATCAAATACAAAGATAGCAGGCTGCAGACTGCAGAGTAGAGATAGCACAAAAAAAAAAAGAATCCATTTTGTCCTGTGTCAAGCTAACTATGTAATTTCAATCTATACAATTGCAGTCACGTATTTTGTGTGTGGCTGTGTGTGTCCATGAAGGTACCTGCATGTGAGGGTTAGCACACACACATGCGTCTGTCTGAACAAGAATCTTTGTTTTTAATCGATCTGGAGGTGGTTATACTCACTATCAGTTAAGTCCCATAGCCGTGGGGGCAGATCACTGAAGTACTCATGGCTCAGAGCTGCCTGTGCTGACAATCTGTTCTTTGGGAAACACTGGAGTAGTTTGGAGGCTAGATCTTCTGCGTGTTTCACACAGCTCAGCCTGAAACACAAACAAGAAGGTTTTTCTGAAAAACAGTATCATTATTCTGTTTACTAATTCCATCTCCATTCAACACAGTTAAAATACCAAGTCTTAACAGCCAGAAGCGCTACCAGGAAAGCTATTCCTCAGGTTAGGGAGTTGATGAATTATTTCTGTATAGACAGCTCAAAATTCATACAAATTTTGCAACTACAGAGCATATATAATATACCATATCACACATGCCCTGCCTAGTATGCTAAAGCATCATGAGCAACAACATCTTGAAAGCAACTGTTTTGATCCTTCCATTTACATTTTATTGAGCATACTGACAGACTGAAAATTTACAGTGCTGGAAACAAATGCTTATTACCAGCTAAACGCATGAAATCCAAGCTTACAATAACAGCAACATTCACACAACTTTGTGAAGTATCAAATTTTAAAATCCAGTGATGCTTAACATGCAACACATGCATCATGTTTCAAAAAGACATTTGTCTTTCAGGAAATACTGACTTCTTACTTGTTCATATATTCACACGGCAGCGAGCTGACTCTTCATTAAGTGTTAATGCAATGCAAACATTAAATTTAAGTGAGTTATCTTTTCTAAGCTTCCTACAGCAATCTGAGAAAACTTACTGTTTCACTGGGAGCTAAATCCTTGGCAATATTATAAAAAAACATAATCTAAAAGTAATAGACTTGAAGGGGTAAAATGGTAGTAAAATGGTAATCAGCAAGATGTGGCCTGGGTCTAGTAACCTATAGCTGCCTCCTAAATATCCAAAGCCACCAAACTTTTTGTAATATGGAGTAAAAAAAATACATGCTGAATCTAGTCAACATCGTGTTGTTATTATTACTAGGAAGCTTCATAAATTCAACCATGCCTTTGTTCAGTAAAGATCTCTCATTGGGTAAATGCCAAAGTTTATAAAAGGTTTTTTCAATGCATCAGTTTCACCAAACCAGTAGATAGCAGATTGCAGTCCAAAATAACACAGCATTTGAAAAAGGTTATGTTATCCCCTAAAATCAATAATCCTACAGCATGTTTCATGCAAATATTCTTTTTTTGTCAGCTCAAGCTGACTTTCCAGAAGACAAATTCAAGAAGATGGATTAAACAGCATTACTCTTTTGTTGGGCTGATATGGCATAATTTATATGAATCAGTACAGGCACAGGTGTAAACTGTCTCTTCAACAAAGAACAGACAACACTGAAAACACTAAATAAAAAAAATATTGTTACTACAGTGAGAACTTTAAGTTACAAATGTCAGAGACACAACTTTTTATCCATGTCTGTACTAGAGTCAGTGTGAAAAAAAAATTAAAAGTCAAAAGCATCTCTACTAAATTATATAGTGGCATATATATGATATGCTGATATTTGCAATCATTCAAAAAATATGCCACTGGCTGTCTTTTAAATTTCTAGCAACTGTATACTAGATAGAAATTTGAATAGTGTGCCTATCTGATCTCTTCTTGAGAACTGACAGGATATGTGTTCAGAAATTACCTAGGGATGAATTACTTAGGAGGGCTGACCACTTTAAGACATTATATCTGATCAGTCATGATCTTATTGAATTCCCAGGATTAGATTTCAGAATTGCTTTTTCAGGTTAAACAGATGCTGAACTCTAGTGTTTCTGATGGGCATATTTTTTCTGTTTTCATTTTCAGTTTGTGACAAAAGAAAAACATCTTGAATGAAAGTCATTGCTTATAAATTACATCATAAATTAGAATAACTCCAGATTATTTAAATGACCAAATTATTGAAAATGTTCAGTAAACTTTTGTGAAGATTGCAGATAATTTCATTACAGAACACAGCAAAATACCAAGACAAGAGGTTATTATTAATAAAGAAAAGGAAAAGGAGGGGTAAATATTTAAGGAGAATTGGTATTAATCCTTCTACACATTCAAAATTTCCACGGAATTGTGATTATATTGAGTCTGTGAGGCCTGTCTTGAGTCCTAATCCCCCCTGCACCAATTAATTGTTCAGAGATTCTGTCAAACCATTTCAGCACCATAATTTTTCCCCACAGAGGTAGCTGTAAGCTTTTTAGGAACTATAATAAACCTGCCCTGTCTTGAATGAGAACTACTGTTAATTCACAAAAATGCAGTCACTTAAGTAAATAGTGAAATATTACCTTATCACAATATAAGAATTACCCCATTCCTTAGCTGATCCATACATATAGTGGAGATGCTAATTAAGTAAGGCAAAGCAAAGCAAAAGAAAGTAACATTCAAGCATCAACAAATTCTGACTTGCAGGTGAAATTATGGATGACATCTCTAGTTCCTCAACCAGAGTAATGCTGATGTTTCAAATGTATTAATGGTCACCAGTGTACCTGGCATACTGCTAAGATTTTTTTGCAAGAAATTCAGAATAACTAATATAAATTGAAAGTCTTTTGAACAGGAACAATTTAGAAAGCCAAAATCACCTTCCCAGTTTAGACACAAAAGAGATACATGTTTACTGAAATCAGTCAAGAAACCAAACATAAACATCAAATAATCAGCAGATTATACATTAATACAATATAAATCCAACAAAAATATCTAGAGGTGCAAAATAATCACATCAACTAATTAATAATTATGAATAAATCAGTCATAATTAGAACCAGTTTTATAATTAAAAAATAGAAAGAAGACTAAATTCATTGCACAGTCTGCAAAAATAGTTCAATCTGCTGTAATTATTAGATCAATCTGCCCTGATCACATTCGAGGTCGTGCTGGGGGGGTGGGGTTGGTGTTAGTTGTTTCTCAGTGCTTTGAAGATTCCAGTTGTTACATTGTTGGTATTACGTTTCCAAGCATTTATAGATTCTAAACTCAGAAGGGACCAGAACTATCAAGTGTCACCTCTTGTGTAACACAGGCCAAAGAACATCATCCAAGTAACTCATGGATCAAATCACCACCTTCACCTAGCTCAGCTGTATCTTTAAAGTTCTACATTAAAATTCTAATTTTCTTTATGGAGTTTTGCACAGCAATGAAAAAATTCTTCCAAAAAGTCATGTCTTCTGCAAAGGTCACTTCTGGAACTCAGTGGGCACCGCAAAAAGCATATGCATGTGGGCTCCTAAGGTTGTCAGTATTAAAAACTGATGCTTTAGTGGAATGCATGACTAATTTTCCTGCTTTGTTTAAAGACAAGCTATTCTTTACTTATGAAAAATGTACTGTATGATCATGTGTTAAAATTACATCTGCTATATCACAATTGTTTGAAAAACCCCATTTAGTGCATAACCGCTGTGGTCAGAACATTGGAACAATTGCTTTATTTCTCTCTTTTTTTTTTTTTTTTTTTTTTTTTTTTTTTTTCTATGGGTTTTGTTTATTTGTTCANGCCAATAGTGTCTTTAAAATATCCTCTTTAAAACATTAACAATTTGTCTGATTTAAGTTTGAAACCTGATTCCTCAATAGAGACAAAGGCTAAATTTTCTGATGGGTTCAGTAGTTAAATACCTAGTACAGAAGATAACAAAAAGAACTGAAGAAAAAAAAAGATTTCATTTTTAAATACACCTCTTTCAGTACGAGACAGGATGGAATTTCATACAATATGGCTTTGTGTCTAAAACATAATAGCATGTTTTGTCTCACAACAGTTGGGCCATATAGGAACTTGGCATGCATGATATGGCAAGTCTCAATATTCACGCTTCACTTACTGTCACACTAATCACTGAGGAATAGTTACTAGCCATGACAGCATACATACTTTCAGAAAATGTGGTGTGCAGCAGAATACAGAGAAACCTTGGGCAATGAGCATTAAATAATACGTAGATATTGTTTTGAGGAATACTGGGAATATTTTTACACACCTACTCTGATGACATTTGTGAAGCACATTGATTTTCAATTTAATCCCAAACGCTATGTACATACAGCATCAGCTCAAGAAAAACAAACAGAACCTGTCTCACTTGAAACATATATGAATCTGACTAGACTTGAGCAGTTGTAAATCTCATTGGATTACAAGAATTTGATTTAATTTCAGAAAACAGGCTTAAATGTCTTTCTACTGCAGAGGAAGGTCAGTATTTGGTCAAGCAGAACACGACTAAGATCACTGAAGTTTGGTTTAAGCTCTCAAGAAAAAAAATTTTGGGGCATGTGCAGTGAACTTCTGAACTTGGGGTGATTTGCTTTTAAATGCAATGAAGTAGGCAGTTCAAATTCACATTAATAATTAAGACAAATGGGTATTAGAACAAATGGAGATAATATGCTGTCTATATGCTCCTAGCAGCATGAGGTAAATACTTCCCAAAGCAAAAATCATTTACTGTGCACATTTTCCATGCGAAGATATGATTCTCACAGTGTATCATTAATTAATTTCTCGACTGGCATTTATAGCAGGGCCTAGAGGAGTGAGGCACCTAATTCCCTTTGGAAATCTCAGCTGTTTCTTTATTCTAAGCAAACTCCTGCAACCTGAAGTGCTGAAAGACAAAACCACAGTTAACCTGAATAATCACACCATTCAGCAAAGTTTAAAGTTTAATAGTATGAAAAGAATTAACAAACTGGTGTAAATCAGGCAGGCCATATGGCAACCTTCGCAGCTCATTTCACAGAGGATGCTCTGGTCTCCTCAACAACAGGGCTCCTGTACAGTCCCTGCAGTACCTCACCTCCCAGTGAACGGCCAAAATGGTTGTATTCCCCATTTTCACCCAAGTCTGCTTGAGCACAGCAGTCTGTACCCCTTGTCCCAGGCTTTAGCTTCTCCTGCGTTCTGTACAAAACTGTACAACACCATGTATGGTAGTTAACACTTTCTTAGCAAAGTCATTGTCTTCTAACCAGCTGATACAGAAATGCCCTCATGTGCCTTGACAGTTTATACCTCTGAATACACATGTGATCCTAGTGGCAGCAGCTATGCAAAACACAAATCAGAGCAGGGCCTACCTGAGCAGCATTTCCTTTTTACAAAATCCAACAGCCTTTTCTGTTGTCACCGCCATGCCGAGATCACCTACTGTCTTCAAAGACCTGATGTGCCAGCTCCAGCATGCAGGAGCCGCTTCCCTAACGTGCCTGGTGTGCCACCACGGAGCTTTTGTACAGTTTATTTAGCCATCAAGAAACCACCACAACAAGTGAACGCAAGTTGTGATGCGAGGCTTTTAGCTTTTGATACAGATGAAGGCAAAAAGCGGTACCTCAAGATGAGAATCTAACAGAGCAAAGATGTTACCATTTTTTCCTTGTTTTACACAAAGGGTATCGAGGACTAAAACTGATGAACAAAGAGAGGCAAAACCATTTGAAGGCTCACTAAAGAAGTGTTTTACTTGCTGCTGATCAATCACGAAATACAGAATTTGCTCTACAGCACAATATAGAGGTACTTCAAGCCACACTATACAGGAAGTAACACAATCTAACAGAGCCACTGTCACATGTCACTGTTGGGATTGTACCCCACACCTGCACAGGGTTGCCAACAGCAGTCGTGGGTTGTGCACATTCCTTGGAAAAGGCGTGTCTCCAAACACCTGATGCTCCTCTTGCTCCTCCCAAATTGAGATGCTGGCAACAGTTTAGATTCAGAAACACTGAGCTCTCTGCACATGCAGGGTGGGAAAATCCAGTCTCCAGAATCCCTAGGCTATCAGTTTAATTGTACTCTTCTAGCTCAGCACCTGACTAGAAGCAAGATTGCCATGTTAGCACAACATTCTGCTTTTGGATGAGCTAGGCTGGAACAAAGCCTGCACTAATGTGGCTATACTGCTCCAGTGTCTGTCCTTGCTCTGTGCTCCTGCACAACACTGCACTCCACAGTCTTCAGACCATCACAATTTTCATGGTGGTGTATGACACAATCTCTTTGGAAATTTAAAAATTAGTTTGATCTTCTTTATCTATATTACTGTATTAAAGCATCAGCAGTCTTATCCACCGAAGTACTGAAAAGGTGGTCAAATTATTTATTATTACAATAAAAGCCATGACAACCAATGATAAGTATTCACTGATACGGAACAGAGATGAAAATAAAAGCGTCAGTGTTTGATTCCTTGGCATTGCTGTTAAAGGCGATGTAGCAGAGGTCAGAGCCCCATTTGGAAAGCTGTGGAGGTAAATTCATTCAGTGCACTCCAGGAAGGTAATATTAACCCCGGCCCATCTGAACTAATTCTCACTTGACAGTTGCACAGATGCCATGAGTTGGAAAGCAGCCAAGATGAATAGCATTTCATGAAAAAAGGTGAACGCAACAAATGAAGGTTCTAACAATATAGACAATTAGGCTTACTATTTTAATTACTATATATTTAGCCCTAGGTATATAATGGCATATACTTGGTAGATTTTTAAAAGAACCTACTGACTGAGTAGGTAAACTAAAATTACAGTTGCAGCTCCTGAACTTCCCAGAACAGACAATGACAACGCTTAAACTGCTCATGAGTTACATTAGGCTCCAGAAGCTCAGTCTGATCACACCTGAGCTAGACAATGAAGTGATCCAGCCTCTCAAGGCAGTTCACTTTTGACAATAGCCATTATGCTCAATTACAACTTGATCTTTTGGATGTGTCATCACCGAATGTAATTCAAGACAAAACCTTAGATATGAGTCTATTTCTCCCTGACTCTTTTGCACTAGATTTGTTGTGGTTTAGTTTCTGTTTCAGATGTATTACTGTATTTCTTCAACACAATGATGCTTGTGATATCCAGCTTGGGAGGTCTGCTTCATAGAGGAAGCAGAACATTAGCACCATTACAGAACACACAACTTTTAAAAACTGAATTTGGTTGATTTGATGTTTAAAGGCTAAGCTTAAAGAGAATCTGTCAATATACAAAAGACCTAAATGTATCCTGAGTTTTGTCCTTCTATATCCTGACATGAACCCAGGCTAGCTCTTGCTCTGATGCTTCAGAATAAATATGCTGAGCTATGAAACCTTCCAAAGAAATGCAGCACCAACTATTGAGAGCTTTGGGCAGGAAGATTGCTAATACTGTTCATTGACAATACTGCAGATATTTTTCCTACTTGTTCCTTCAAATTCTGCCACACAATAAGGTTTACATTTGATGCTAGGTGTCTTTTTGCCAGGATAACATATGCTGGAGCATCAAATGAAGCAAGAAGTATGGAGTCCACCTGGTAGATACTAAAGTGAAGAAAAGCTTATTTAAACAGCAAACATACAATATGTCCAGTGATAATGTATCCTAAACTATTGAGAATGTGGTTTTCTGTGATATGATTACATAACTTCCTTAATTCCTAAGAATTCTGAGATTGTGATATTCCAGGCAGCATGACCACTGCGTACAGTGTTTTCCTACTGTTTAAAATCAGAACTAACTCATTAAACTAAAAGAAGACTACCTTAAGTAATTCACTTTATTTCACTCAGTTTTCAGCAGTTTCTCGTAGATACAGATATTTCCCAGAAAAAGTATTTCCTAAGAAATTTTAATTAGAACATGCCTTACCATTTTGTCCCAGAAAGAATTTAGCAATTACTTCTTTTTGATTTTACATGCCACCACCAATCAACTATTTTAATTCTTTCAGCATCCCAATTAGTCCAGTATTAACGATACTAATTATGGAAGACATCCTGCATTATGTACACCACGACAGACCACTACTGAACATGCCAGATTTATACTTTACTGGAAGATCTTTGTTTGCTGTAAGTGCAATTAACGAAGAAAAACAACACAGTAGTGACATCTAGTCAGAAGCTTTTGATTATTTTGAAATTTTTTAACGGGCATGAATCTTCTGATCAAGGTGAATGTTTTCTAAACGCTGTCTTTGTGCACCTCAGCAAGTTGAACAGAATAACCTTGGAAAATAAACAGAGCTAAAAATAATTACTAACACCCCGGTCATTTTATGAGCTATTATTTCACCAGAAAATGGAGAAAATATAACTTTAATCCTGAACAAAACTCTTCAAGGTTTATGTTCTCTATAAACCTTTCACTGAGAACTGAAAATATAAGTTAGTAATGCAATAAATGCCCTAACAAATATATCAGATTTTTCACTTAATGCTTTTTACAGGCTTAAACCAAACTGAGTGAAAGAAAATCACCTTTTACAGTCTGACTCTTAAAGGAAGAATGTCTTTCTGTTATGCTTTTTAAAATAAGGCATGGTGAATTTATATCAACTTCAGTGAATCTTGGGGCATGATAAAAGGAAGAAAATATAGCAGTGGAGTTAACATTCCATAGTATTCTTTCTTCACATATTTATTTCCTCACTGGCTGGACATAAGTAAAAAAAAAAAAAGGAGGGAATAATCCCCCACCCCCCAACATAGAAATAACTGTAATAAACCTTTGGCACACAATGCAGTTAAAGCTCTGTGCTTTTCCTCATCCCACCCTTGGCAACCTGAATTGCTTCTCTCCAAATAAATCAATGCAAAATATATTCTGAAGAAAAAGAGCAAAAACAAACTCTGACTTTCAAATTTGTCAATTTCAATTTTGCACTCATTAGGGAAGTAAACAGAGTCTTCCTTATTTTCCCTTATCCAGCTGTTCTTCTGGACCTATTGCCTTTAGAAAACAAACAAAGACAGAACTAAGTGCTAGTAAATAAACATCAATACTGCTCTATTAATCTCTACCCTTTTGTCTGATGTTTTATCATCTTGGGTTGGAGAAGTTTTAGTTTCGTTCTAATGTAAATAAGAACTGGTCTGTTTGCTCAGTACTTCAACAAGAATTTGCTACAAGGCTGCAGCATGCAGGCAGTGCCCCCAGAAGAGTGACCTTGCTTTAGTCAATGAAGCCAAAGATCATTTATCAGAGTTAACCTACAAATCTCTCTTGCCGGGGCCTCAGATCCATCAACCATTTGGAAGCAGCTACTTGTCCTGTCCTCCCACTGCTGCCTAAAACATTGGATGGGTCTGACCTTTCCTATTACTGTATACCTCTCAGCTAATAAAATATATTTTTGTGGATATGGAACTAACAGGAATACTTTGTATTTATTTATACAGCTCATTAAAGGCAGATAGAGATTTGGAGGCAGAGAGAATGCCCCAAGCCTGGAAAGCTCAGGAAGACAGACCCCAGGCATATGCATGTATTTAACTTTATGCAGATGAGTTGCATGGCTGAACCCAATGAGACTAAGCAATTATGTAAAAGCAGGCATCCTGGTCTTTTTGCAACTATACTCCTAAGGTAAGACACGACAGGGAGATGACGCAGGACTAGTAAACTCTGAGAGGAGGAGACTGAAATGGTTGTAATGAGAGAGTATGGGCAATATATTCAAGCTATGCAGTCAAGAATACTTTGTTATGTGTTATTATGTGTGTATTTAGACAGACTTACATCATATAGAACTAGCTGCAGCTCCCTGACCCTCGGGCACTTGGTTCACATGATGTCACAAGAGGACACAAGACAGGACACCACATTCACACCAGCACTGTAGTGTAGAAAGTGCCATTCCTTCTCCAGGTCCACTCTCCCGATTTAGCACACCACTTTCTCTGTACATTAATGGAGATAGAAACTTGCTAAAGTGAACATTAGGTCCTCTTTGAGTAGGAAGAACCAGTCAGACTGAAAATCCAGTGCCTGACACCAAAGGCAGTAATACTTGTTAAGAGAGAAATATGCTTGTGTTAATGTATGAATTTGACTTTGAACTTGATCAGGGGAAAAAACCTAGGTTTCTTAGGCAGGGACAGGGACCATCATGAAAGGAGAAAACAGTGATCTCTCCAGTATGCAATTTGGAGAAAACGTAACATTATTTTGCACTGTTTCTTTTTAAAAAAGTGAAACATTACATATCCACCCATACCTGCACTGAAGTGTCTTTCCGGAAAGTTGCTTGAATGTAACACAAGAGTTTATGCCTTTTTATCTATAAACATCTTGAAGGTGAATCAACAAGCCACAAACTCCATCTATTTTAGCTATCAATTACTGAAATACATGGATCTTAAGTGCCTGTACTTACATATATGTGAGGATGTAGTGCTGACACTCAGAAATTGGCTTGCAGTAGGGAAGAACTCAACCCTGAACTATTTTTGCAAATCCTGTCCTATCAAAGTATCATGAAAGAGAGACAGCTAAGCAGGGAGTTACTGCTATTTAGGCATAAATCAGCATAGGTGATTTAAGAACTAAAATCAAAATTGTTATCTATAATAGTGACCACTGAGGGTCAGATTTCCCAAAGAGCCAGCTATCAGTAAAAATTGACTGCCAGCAGAGCTCAGGCCACTTCTAATAACCCAAAAAAAGCAGGTGGATTTTCAAAAGATATTGCACACATGGAATTGTGGAATCTATGGGGCTCTGGTCATGTGTGCTGTCATTGAATTGGATGGGCAAGTAAATAAACATCTGGGTCTCATTTTAGGTGCTAAATGAATATTAAGCTTTTGCAAATGCAGATATTTGAGGCTGACAAGTCCTAGCAGATTCCAAACTGAGAACAAGAAGCCTGGAGTCAAGGACCACAAACAACTGATAAACTCACTATTTGGGCACAAGCCCATCTGATTCCCAGAGAGGAAAAAAGCAGTTGTGAGTCTGCCTGAACTATCTAGGGGACAGGAGAAGGCTTAAATATGAGCAAGGGATCTCTGACATAAAAATAAGGAATAGGAGCTTTGTGAAGAAAGAGAGGTAGAGGCAAAATTATGGAGGATTTTGAAAAGGATAAGAAGGGGCTCAAAAATTATGGAGTGAAACAGCCAGTGTTGGGATGAGAATTATAATACACACACAAAAAAAATTGAATTTCCTGGTTGCTTGTTATATGATCTGAAGAAGGATATTGATCAGGAGAGGACATGAGAAGTATATTACAATAATCAAGATCAGAGTGACAAAGTTGGTTGGGGAAGACAAAAAAGTATCTTGGAAAAGGTAGAAAGAAAAAAAAAGTTAAATCTATATATCATTCTGGATGCATAGGATAGGAATATTTCCTATTTTTCTTTTCCTCAGACTTCAGGCCTAAGTGACAAAGNACAGCCAGTGTTGGGATGAGAATTATAATACACACACAAAAAAAATTGAATTTCCTGGTTGCTTGTTATATGATCTGAAGAAGGATATTGATCAGGAGAGGACATGAGAAGTATATTACAATAATCAAGATCAGAGTGACAAAGTTGGTTGGGGAAGACAAAAAAGTATCTTGGAAAAGGTAGAAAGAAAAAAAAAGTTAAATGTATATATCATTCTGGATGCACAGGATAGGAATATTTCTTATTTTTCTTTTCCTAAGACTTCAGGCCTAAGTGACAAAGAATACTAGCAGTACAGTGTGAGTAGGAAGCTTCACTGGGAATATGCTCAGGTGTGCAGAGGGAATAGCAAGAATCTCTCAGTTGAAGCCTTATTGCTGAATTGAGGAGGGCTATTGAAAGAACCTGAGTGCTCAACTACTGAGTGTCCACACTGCCCCTGGATTATCTGGCCCGTGTCAACTAGCATGCTCCAAACTCACTCCTGGACACAGTCCAGGGAACAACTCATGCCAGGGATGATTCCCAAAAGGCAGCAGGTACCAGGCTCCTACAAGCAAGGTACAACACACATTACACTAGAAAACACAATTCCTATGGTCTGCAACGTGAGTCTTACTTTGTTCTGGAAATTTTGGTTTAAAAACCTAATGCTGAACAACCCCAAGATAATAACTGCACCTGCAGCTGCATGGGGACCACATGACGCCCACAGGAGATGCATGCCCAAGTGTTACTTAGCACAGATGTAGCCAGGGTCTGCCACATGGCCTCGGGGCCAGCAGATAGTCCCTGGTTCTGCTTTAGTTGCAGTACAGACATAGGCTGTAGCTGACAGAAAAATGATATTCACCAAACACTGTCAACATCTCAGGAAAATTCATGCCCCCATGGTTGCCGAATAAAGCTTGACTCAAGGGCACTGTAAGGATCAAATATGAAAGAAATAAAAGGAATGTAACAGTATTCTGCAAAAGTCATAATGCTGAAGGAAGGCCAATAATGATCCAAAGCATGATTTTTTTATGTCAGGGTGGTGAAATTAGTTTGAAGTACACTAATAGTATACAGTAATAAACAGAATTTTAAAACTGCTATAAAATCTAACCAAAGACAAAGCAAAAGTGATGGTCCATTCTTAACATGCAACGATGTCAGAGTGAAAAGCATAAATTTAACCTACTTTTACAAGACTTCCTTACCACGGACCACAGATATCCAAATATCCGTACCAGACACCCAAAAGGTATCAATCTTTTAAAACTATTCTGTATTCCCAAACAACAGGAACAAAAAAGCAATCAATACATTTATGAGAATGTGACAGAAGTAAAAATTTTACCTTTTCCATTGAAATCCTTTGCAGTAAGATTCTGAGTTTACAAATCCAACATGAAAAATTAGGTCCTTTATTCATTTATATTTTCAGTCTCCTATTGCAGCAGTGATCATAAAACAAACACAGCTGGTATTTTTATTATTTTATTCACTGAAGGATTTAGCTGGACAAACATCACAAAGATGGTGGTTGTTTTCATTGAATTTATGATCAAATACGCTCCAGCATAAGATCAACTCTGTTACATCAATTATTACGAGATGTGAATAATTTAACAGAAAGTTGTCTATTTGTAAATCAGATCTTACAGATAGAAATTCAGCTGAGGTAGCAGCCAGTGGATATACACTGTATTACAGAATTTAAAAAGATACAGGCTTTTTGTGAATTAGATCTAGTGATAAATATTGTCATTTACATTCTGCTATCTAGTGATCTGCTAATTCAGGCCAATTATTTCAAAATTTTATTTTAAACTTTAATTAAATTAATCTTTATCAGAGAATTTAACTGGTTTACTGATGCTTTTCAAAATCACAGAATATATTTCCTATAAAGGCTTACTTAAAAACAATAGACAAACTATCATCATCATCATCATCATCATCATCATCATCATCATCATCATATTTTTGGGGTTTTTCCCATAGATCTTCACCAGAGTCTGTTATTCAGCCTAATGCCAGGAGAGTTATAATAATTTTAATGCAGAATGTGTGCCTTAGGATATGGGATTGACTCAATGCCTGAAAGAAAAAGGTCAGTTCCCTTTGGAACCACTTGCCTCTTTGCCCTCCAGCAATGACAGGTGCACCAGCCCTGTGCTGAGGCTTGTTATTCACAGTGTGTTGCTGCAGATACACAATCTAACCTCTCTGTTTTAATGCATCAGCAGGCTGAGAGCCTTCCATCTTCCCATTTTGACAAGGGTCAAGCAGGCACTGAACATGATGACCTGCTTGCAGCCAGCATCTTTCACAAATTCTCAAACAATAGCTTAAAACTTTCTAAGCTAGGTTATTTAAAGAAATCACTAAATTTAAGTATTAAAGTGTTTGGCCAGCAAATAACTTAAAGTTATGGAAAAACCACTGTTTTCACCAGTCTTCTACAATGATATGTGTTTCTGCGTCACTAGCAATAAAAAAAGAAAACCTGCATGAAAAAGCAAAAATTCTCGTTTCTCTGTACTATACGGCAGGCAAGACATCAGAAATCTGAAGGCATAGACATGAAACAACACAACCAAAAATGCAGGAAAGGAAGTGATTAAGATTTTCTTGAATTAATTTTGAGAGACAGTCACAAGAAATGCTCATGGATGTCAATACCTGAATACCCGTGATCCTGCCACAGAATAGGCGGTGGTCAAAATTACATTAAAACCCCCACATGAGATCTTCATAAAAGTCAGTAAAATACGTATTTGCCTAAGGCAAAGATAATTCACGATGTTTGTATCACTGCAGAAATCTTAACTATTGTCATAAGTCTCTGGCTGGCAGCAGAGACAAACAGCATGAGTTTTGAGATTGGCTTAAACCAACTGCAGTGGTGACAAAACCCACGAACATTATTCATATTTTTATACTTATTGCCTGTCTGCACCATCTCTCAAAATTATCTACATTTCTGAGACCCAAAGATGAGAATCAAAGGAACTGTTCAGTTAAAGAAAAATTATCTGTAATACAGAGCAAACAGCAGAGGATAATATCAAGCCACATAAGCCAAGAGCAGTTGCTTAGCACTAAGCACTTTTGAATGCCAACCCAGCTTTCAAGTTGCCAATCATTTTCACTCTTCTTTTGGAAAAATCTTGCCTTTAATGGCTACATACAAATAATGAGAGAGCCAGCAGTAAGGCCTACTTCATTTATATTACTGCCTTCACAGTATGTCTTCAATTCCTTAGACAAATAATTTTAAAACACATCTCAGAGACTCAATTTTGTCAGCAATGTTATTATCTGGAGAAGAGAGATTTCAGCAGATAAGCCAACAGTACAGAATTCAAGCAAGAGGGTAGAATTCAGAATGTGAGGATATAATGATGTCTGGTGCCTCTGATCAGAAGGTATTAGACTTCAAACCAAGAAATGAACACAGACACTATGGCAACATATGAATAACAGACTACCAAAAACACAATTCTGAGAAATTAATAAAACATTGGCATGTAGAAATGCATAAGGAGAAAGAACAACTGGAAACATCTGAAGAGTTGATCAGAAAGTACTCAAAAACATTAATGAAGAACATGCATTGGGAAAAAATCATACCTGGAAACACCAAATAAACATGTCTATCTGATATATGTCTCAATATCCTAAGGAATTCTTAAGGAATTAGTGAGGATAGCAAACAAATGTAAGGCATCTTTTAAAAGTCTTTCCAGGAATTCTACACAAGAATAGCTAGTTCTCTTTCCTCATTTCTCTTCATAGGCTTATTACTGTAGGTATGTTACTGTAACATTATCTAATTTTGCTCTGCATTCTAAAGGATGGTACTAGACTTAAAAATATATAAGTACATGCCCAAACTTCCTTTCTGGTTTCCAAATAAGAGAATCTTGGCAAATATTTCTTGGACATTGACACACAATATAGAAGGAAAATATAAACAACAGAAATAAAAGACAATATGGAAGCAAAATTAGATTTCAGAAGAAATAAGACAACATGGCAATCAAAAGAAGAGGTGAGTAATAAATAAGGCATCAGAATTTTTTTTTTAAGTGAACTTAATAATTGGTGGAACAAAACAACAAAAGATAACATTTGATGCAATTTTCATTAAAAACTCTTGCTCTGTGGACAAACTCCAAAGAGCTGGGATGTGAAACACTATCTCACAGACTGAAAACTGGCTCAGAGACCATAAGCAAAGGGTAATGATGAGTGGCAAGGTACTGAGTTGGAAGGGAAGTGTCCAGCTGTGTGCCAGAGGGATTAGCGTTAGTCACAGTTTTATTTAACATCTTTATTAATGACCAGGACCAAGGGATACCCTGCATACTGAACCAACTCTTAGATGACACTTAATGCTGAAATCACTGGAAAAGACAAAGCCATTAGTACAAAGAAACTAACAGTAGTGAGATATGTGGGCAGAAAATCTAAAAACAAGATAGAGCACAGAACACTACAAACAATTATTACCATGGAAAAATAATCCCAAATATGGATAGGTCCAGAGTTAACAATGCCAACAAGCTCTAGTCCAATGCCAGATACTGAATTAAATGTTGCAGAAGGCAACAAAGAACATCCATGTACATTGGGGTTGTATTTTCACTGCTGTCATGGATGGGAAAGGTACAGGGCAGTAACAATGTAATTTTAGTAATGAAGCAGCATGGAGTTATTAGCACTCTGAAACAAAAATGACAAAAGCTTTTGTGGTCCAGTTTAGGAAACTTATTAGCATTTTTAACTGGGACAAGAGGATGTAGCACAATACCTAAAGCTTAGCAACACAAAAGAGGGGGAATTTAGAATAAAGTGAAAATAAATTGATTGTCAGGATAAAGATTGTATCAATGAGGTCTGTTAGGAATAGTCTTCCCCCTAAGTTTTAAAAGGTATAACATTATAGCACTTTGCGGTTGCTCCAGTTTGAAAGAAAGGTGGGAATATAAATCAGAAAGGATTTTTCAGCTTGGCGAGAGGATAAATGGAGAAACTGCAGAGATCATTCTCAGCTCTTGGCTTCAATCAGCATCCTGTAATTCCGCACCGCGAGTTGACAATTCCCGCGGCGCGCCCGGGCTCAGCCCCGCCGCCCGCAGCTCAGCCCCGCGCGGGGCTGCGCGCACAGAAAACAGCGCTACGGGGGCACAGAAAAAGGCGCTTCAGTGCAAACAAGCAGCTTCCAGCGCCCCGAAATTCCTGCCACAGACCCCACCGAGCCGCGACACAACACAAACAACACAAACACCACAAAACCCACAAACACCACAACACAAACGCCACAACACCGGCGCTGCCGGGCCGCGCTCGCCCCGCGCGGCTCCGAGCGCCCCCTGGCGCGGGCAGCGCGGCACTGCGGGCGGGGGCGCGCACAGGG
>VZTJ01005842.1:620917-662672 GCA_013397795.1 Orthonyx spaldingii
CGGGCGGGGGCGCGCACAGGGGGCGGGCGGGGGCGCGCAACGCCGCTTTCTACCGCAGGGCTTGTCGTGACATGACTCCCCCGTGACATGACTCCCCAGGCCCCTCGGGCAACCGCCTATTTATGGGAAATGGGGAGAAAAGGGTTTTTGTTGCCAGTGCAGCGGTATCACTACAAGCCTTCAGGAGTCAGAGGCAGGTTTATATGCCTCTACATTACAAATACTTCTAAAAAATATTTTCACTTTGTGTCCAGTTTCCATCCTTGCTCCCCCAGCGTGATCCGTGGTCCCTCCCGGCTCCAGCACCCCTGCGATGTGCTCATAGAGCACACAGAGCACACAGCCAGCCCACCTCTGCTCGGTACTGCCTGAAATTCTTATTGCTTCTTGGGTTTATCCATCAGAAAGATTTCCACAACGACAACACTAAAGCTTTTTATTTCTATTGTGCCAGAGAGCTTGAGTATTCCTTCAGTGGTACTGCAGACTATGTTGCAATGAGCAATGCTGGTGAAGAGACAGGACGTGAAGGGATAAAAGTGACAATTAGAAGAGCACTTTTTCTTTAATCAAAACCCAACTAAGGCAAAGATTTCCTTAAAAACCCAAACAACAGAACCCCAAGCCCAAAATGCTTCCCAAGTCTCAGGTCTAAGCAATTCCATAGTCTGTGCCATGCTTGAAACAAAATACAGATTCAATCTAGGTGGACTTCTCTCTATTCACTCACTTTGCTTTCTTCAGGAAGTTTTCACTGAATAACAGTCCCAAAATAGGCCAGTCCATCCTGGAATGCAACTTTTAAACACCCTGGCCTCAGAAAGGGAGGTCTCAAGTACAGAGGCCATCCTGTTAAAGGAAGAAATCCTCAGCAGTGGGACTGGCTGTGAGAATGAAGTGTTATTTATATAATAAATACAGCCATGTTGGGGAATTACGAAGTAGCAGCCCTATTTATGCAGAGCAGAATTTGTTTTCAACTGCACCTTTTCTTTCCAACCTAATTTCTCACAATACAACCCATTATGGCAGAAGGATCTGAAAAAGCTTTTTATATCCTACCAAATATACACAAGGATAATTAGTTCTCTTTTGTTATTCTTCTGTAAGGGTTTATTATTGTGGAGAATCTTTTGCAAATTGAAAGAGGTTGCATTGCATTCTGAAGGCAGAGCTGTTCTTGGTTTTTATTGTGTAGAGATAATTGAACAGAAAAGTTCAGGAAAAAAGGTGAAAATATAATTCATTATGAACTCTATAGGAAGATCAGATTACCACATCTTAGTTCTTTTTACACCAGTATTTTATAATTACATTCCACAGTATGTTATGTCATGCTGTGTAGGTGAAGCTTCGTACTAGATAGAAACAAACATCAACGCAAGTTTTGTTTCTTGACATTATAAGCATTACTACAAAATTTATAGATTCCATTTTATCTAGTAAATACTCTATTTATAATCTTTAGGCAGTTTGACAACCAGTGAAGAAATTCAGTGTTAAAGTCTCCAAAGAACTTAATTCACTATAAGTGAAAGTTACATTATTTCCCTCAAACACTTCCCAAAAGTAGCCTCTAATATTAATCAATTCTATTTTAAGAATTTTAGGGATCTGACTTATATAGTGATTCTTCTGGGTTTCACTTTGCCATTGCTGTTAAATTCCATGCTTTTAACTAATTTCCAATTAGACTGGGAATTAAAGAGCAATTGACTTGTGTCCAATCTTGGTCCATTGTCTTGCTCTGCCTTTAAAATCATCTCATGGAAATTAATGTAGTTTGTCAGATGCAATTATTTTGCCCTCAAATTACTATCTGTGTATAGATAGTATCATATAGTACAAACACTACTATCTGTGACTTTTTCAAAGGTTTGGGGTTGGACTTTTTTGCCTTTCTTCCTTCTTCCTTAAAGACGTGAAGCTGGCTCTGTAGATATTGGAAGAGTATTATTCTTCCTTCTACTAAACTCCCTTTACATAAATTGAATTAAAATGTACATTTTGAGGTAAAAGCCTCTTTGAAGGCTTCTAAACTCATATTCTCACCCGTATGTGCCATGACCTCAAAACATATATATAAACAAGATAAAGGATCAGCCTGTGCCTGAAAGATGAAACAGGAGATAGTGAAACTTCATTGTGTTTAGAAAATTAAAGGTGTTCTCTTCCAATCTGGGAGCATGAAGTTCAATGTCACTGTTGTACAGTTTTTATGGCAGTTTCTGTGTGAAAATCCTTTAATTTTTTTGTATCGCAATTCCTCCCCTATAAAATGCAGTAATGGGACTTCACCTCAAGAGGAGTTTAAGCATACATGTAAGCCCTTACAAGACCATAAACATTGTTCTTTAAGGTATATCTTTCAAAGCTACTAAGATGTTGAGAGGAAGTAAATCTGTACCAAAATCAACACATATTTAAAAACAAAAGGCTGTATGTTTTTCTCCCCTTCTCGGGTCTCATGTTCATTGCCCTTAAAACAATTACATATGTGACATACTTTGTGTTACCAAAAATCTTCCACAAATTAAATCAGGAAGTTAAAAAGGTTTTTTAATGTAAGACTGGAGATTGCTGCTTTTTGAAGCATGATAAGGAAGAAAGAAAATTTCTGGAATGAATCAGAATGAATCCATGTGTTAAGTTTTACAACTGAATTATAAACCCTTGGGAATATGATGTCTCTAAAGGAAATGTTTATACATCTTTAACTACAGCTGTGCAAGCAAACAGTGCTGTAATACAGCACACAGATAAAGATTTACACTGGAAAAAGAGAAAACCCTTTACATTTCAAATGTAAATGATACATAATTTTGAGGCACTGAATATTTCCTATTATAGTATAAATATGCATATGAAGCACCAAACTCTGTATTGTCATTGCTTTTGGTCTTTCAATCCCTTCATTTATGTTGAAAAATTGCAAATCCTTTATGCACAGAACATTGAAAATGTATAAATATTTTTGAAGGGTTTCATAGAATTTAAAAAGCTCTGGTCTTATTTGAGTCAGCCTGTGATGTGATCAGAACTTGTGTCAATTATGAAATCTCAGAGACTGAGGTTGTTTTAAGCAAACTGGGTTTTGTTCCCTTTTTTGTTATTTTATGAAAAGAGAAATTTCATGCAATGGTCTCAAAGGAAATACAAGATAGCAACTTTTCAATTCAAACCAATTACTCTACTTATTAATACATAACTGCTATATTTTAATAGTCTAACTGCTGTTAAAATACAGAAAAACCACTTCAGTCCAGGCCTGCAGGATGGATGGAATAGCATGCCAGTATCTATTCACATTACTTACGCAAATATATGCCTCCAAGCAAACACATTCAAATCAATATTTCCTTGTCCTTCTTTCCCAATCCAGATCTAATTGCCTATGTTGTAATATAATTGCTTCTTCCAGGCTTTTGGATTTCATTAACTACTGTTAAAGAAAAAATCAACTTGCAATTTTTTTGATTGTTAAAAGACAGAATACAGACAATTATAGTGACTCAATTTTTAAAGAAAAGCTGTGACTTTCAGAAAATTGAATTGTATTCCAACCAGTACGATTGAAGTAAAGACACACATTTTAAGATGCCTGCAAGGATCACAGTTGGCAAAATGGTCTGAGATATTTACAAAAGCCAAATATAAGTGGAGCTAATCTTCCTGTTGTTCCCTCTGCAGTAAACAGGAGATGGACTCGTCCACGAAAGCCACCAAATTAAGCTCCTAGATTGCACTGGACAAGCCAGGAACTTTTCTATAGACTACTGAAAGTCAATTAACGCAGGTTGGTGACACTTAACCTTTGTGGAGGCCTGAACTGGTTTCAGTGCCAGCTTTATTTCTCATTGCAGGAATTGGGAAGTTACTGCTAACCAAGGAGGATCCAGTAGTACTGCAAAGCCAGCTACAGGGTCATGGAAGATGCCTGGCACTACACAAGTACAGGTTTTGACTCAGGACAAACACTGATGATATTACATTCAACAACTAACACCCAGTTTTAACAACAATCCTGCTGCATTAAGAGATTCCTCCTCCTTTAGTCAGCCACAACTTCAAAAGTTGTTGGTTTGGTTTTTTGTTTTTTTTTTTTTAAAATGAAAACACTGGACCAAATGGGTTTGGGAAGGAGCAGATAGAGAGAAAAGTAATAGAACGGCAAAGTGAATTTAAACCTAATCACATTTTGAAAAAGTGACAATGCTATGAATCTTGCAGTTGTAGACACACTTCATTGCTAATAAATTAAGATATTGAAAAAGCATTTTGATTTCTACTCTATCAATAACTTTTTTCCTTTACAACAAGGAAGCTTCTTCACCAGAATATTTTGTATCTTCAGTTTCAGTGGTGAACTTGGAGACTTTGCAGGCTCCTGCTCATTTATCTCTTGAACTCCCTGGTAAACTAACAACAAGACAGTCAGTTAGTAGCAAAAATAAAATTTTAGTACCAGAAAGAAAACAGCAATGGCTTAGCCTTGCTGCAAAATTATTGGTCAAAAGAGAGTAGAGAAAAATTTTAACAGTCTTCCTGGCAAGACAAGGTGTTGACATAGCTTCAATCATCCAACTCAAACTCTGTATGCTTTCTTCAAAATATAAAAGATATTAATTGCTCAAGACAGTGCAGTCCAAATATCCTGTCTACAAAGATCCTACATGTGCTGAGAAATCTTCTAGCAAACTTCACAGATGATTACGTAGAATAATGCCAGTAGTGTGGTATTCACTCTGAATGCTCATCAGGTAACCTTTCTGGACTTTGAGTAGAACACCTTTATATCAATGTCCATCTGATGCAAATGTGACCAAATTCAGGAAACATTGAGAGGAAAAAAAAAAGTGTGGTGAGTTTACACTGACTTTTTTCATTCATGATAATTGAGATTACAACAGTGTGGTCAGCAGCTCACAGCAATGACCAGATGGACCTGGCAACAGGGGATGATTAAGTGGAAACAACACTCAGAAGCGGATTAGAAACTTATTACTTAACAGTTTCCTAATTTTTAGAGAAAACAAGATTCAAAACTGATGACCCAAAGCAATAACACAGCATTTCTCCATGAGCTTAAAACACTTGCCAACTAACACTCCCAAGAAGAAAATACTATGCTATGCAATTTCTTCCTATTTACAAGTAACTGGCAATTCAAATCTGGCTTATTTGAAAAGAATAGAGCCATTCTAAGTTAGATATGATAACTTCAGCATACCCTTGAAGAGTCAAAAGTGCAATTTAAAAAAAATTACTTACTTATTCCATGCTTGTCTAAGGTTTTTAGGGCCATACTGTGTAAACCGTTCTGTAAGAAAAAGAGGTATATTCAATTACTTCACTAAACCCAGCATTTATTTTTAAAAAATATTTATTTACAGTCAATTTTCATAATTTCATCATTTCTATGTATCTCCTGCAGTTCAAGTCCTAAGATAAGGAAAGAAAACTAACCTACCAGCAATTGCCATACAAACAGAGGAAAAAAAACCAAAAGAAAACACCAAAACCAAAAAAAGCCCCCAACTTGGTAAACCAAATCAAACCAAACCAGCATGACCTAAAGCTCATTTACTGCAGCATCACCAGAAATGGAAAGTTTTACAATTATTTCTAAAGTAGCTTTTGACTACTAGGGAAAAAAAAGAAGCCTGAAATGTAGTATTTTTTCCTTCTTCATGGCAAATACAATTCTCTGCAGCCTCACTGCCATATTTTAGTGCTTCTCAGGAAGCATAAGAGTAAACATGAGTCTCTGTGACTCATAGGGGCACACAGAACATGATGGCCACATAAGAGTATTTTCTAAAAAATACATATAAGTAATGAGCAGAAGTAACAAGTACAATGACAGTTAATTTACTCAAATATGAAATTCTTCAGTTCAGATAGAAGTACTTTCTCTTTCATATCCAAGAAGATGCTTGATCTGCAGTAGGACTCTAGTTGAAAAAGGAAGCTGCTGCAGAAATGAAGGGCCAGTCCTTCATTAGCCTCTTGAACAGGAGCTAAGTGCCTCTCAGGTAACAACAAACGCCGTTCAGCTGGAGAATATAACAACATTTTCCACGGAGACACGTTGCACTGAAATCCTGCCATGTAGACTGGTACTCACCATGACCAGTTACCCTAATGTGATTGCATTAATTGCTGTGAAGAAGCTCTAAACTTACAAAATATTCCATAAAATCTAAAAATAAAAAAAAATAATTTTGCTTCCTCTCCACCCATGTGCATGACCCACTGTACAGTCACAATAGCATTTTCATATATATGTACATGGATATGCATGCATCTCCCTGTGATAAACAGCTGTAAATGTAACTTCGAAAGAGTTGTGTTCAGATTCCTGTATTTGTATACTTGCTTGTATCATTTCTAAAGTTGTCATGTACACTTCATACACAGTCAGTTCTAAAGATGCCAAAACCAAGGCAGAAGCAAAATCCTAGCATCAATGTGGATTATTTGACTTTCTTTCTTATACTTACTTTTTAGGGTTTTTTGACTTTAACTGAAAAAACAAATGCAGAAGCTTCAAATCTCATTGATTTAACTATTAGAAGTGAGTGATAATCAGTGGACCTGCAAACTGTGTCTGTGGGCCACTTCACATTTACAAGTTTTGTTGCTTTAACTATGTTGATGCAGTTAAAGAAATTAAATCACTCCCTTTTAGATATGTGTGACAAGTGTACTGGAAACTGGAAGCTACACAACTACAACCCTTCAATTTTAGTTTGCAAATGGGAATTAAAAACATATATGCAAACAGATACTTACCCCTAAATACTGGGGAAAAAAATAAAGACTTTGTATGCTCTTTAAGTAAATTGTCCAGCCATAATACTGTCAATTCATTTATGACAAAGGACTGAAAAATAAAATGCAGCTAGACAGTGAATACTGAATATGCTGTGTGACTGCAAACCATGCTTCTCCTGACTATTTGTATCAACTCTTTCCGCTCTACTCCAAGGATTAGAGGCTGCTTACTTTACATATTTTATACAAAAAGAAACCACACATTGATAAAACACAGCTCACATTTTTCTACATAATTTTGTGGTCATGGCTCCAACCAGAGTCTTACCAACTTTCATGGACAAGATAATTAGATGGGACTATTGTGTTAATTAAGCCCAGCCTCGTGTACATAACAGCTCATAATATTTTCCTGAATTCATCCTTTAGAGAATAAAGAAGCAGTGAAAACAGCTGATTTTGATTTCAGAGTTGCCAGAACAGAGAAGCTACAATAATCTTCTCCTTGAGCTCCTCCATTATGGTGCGGCTTTGCAAGTCCCAAACAGTGAAATTCCAAAATTACATACCTAAACCCACCAAACTTGCAGTCCTAACGCAGGCAAAAAAAGAGGTAACTTAACCTACCAACTCTTATCTGAGCATCTCCTGCTTGTGTCCATTTAATCACAGAACCAGACTTCAGTCTCACAATTACATCCCCAAGTTTGCTTCTGAGTCACTTTTCAGAGTGAACAACTCTCACACACCTGTGTGAATGCCTCTGTCCTTTACTGCTTGATGGATGTAATAAAACCAAATCTAAAGCTATACGTATCTGACTGTGACCAACTGCACAAAATTACATTTTATGATATTTTCAAGCATATAGCTTTGGTATTTGTTTTTCAGAAGCTCCCATTGATTTGTTCATAAAGAACAGTAATGTAAGTCTATATGTGAGATCCTGGGAATACTGCAGAATTACCATGAATGTTCCTCCCCAAAAGAAATCTTTCCCTGACACACTGAGAGGCAACAGTACTGGCAGTCCAAATCTCAGTCCAACCTCTGTGGACTCAAGAAACTCTGTGTAGCAAAAACCTCTCACTCAGAACTGAAAAGGAAACATGCACATGTGAGAATTCCATGCAGACACTCATACGATCACCCACTCACACAGCCATCCCCCAGCACACGCAAACCACTCTGAAGAACACAAGGTGCACCATCTTTCTGAGGCAGCTGCTCACTCTCATCAGGCTGAGATTAAAGAAACATGAAAAACTGTATGTTTACAGATCAGGATTTGATCTCAGATGTATTCTGAGTTTTTATAGTTCAAATTGTATGTATATATACTGGAGTTCAAATATTTTAAGATTATTGTTATTAAATGTGTTTATTTTGAATAAAAACTCTGGAAGACCAACACAGTAAGCACATCTGAAATTTAAAGTAAAAAGTGTGATTTTAATTTCCATTATGCAAACACTTCAATATTTGCAAATCTTTTGGGAACAAATTCAGGAAACAAAATTTGATCCTCTGCATTTTTATCCCAAATATGTAGTCATCATCCTCACTTACCAACTATGTCTCACTGTTACAGAGCTGGCTTTTCACATGGGTGCTGTATTTCACCTAGTAAAAGGTGAATTTTTGCTTATATGAAACAAAAGAAGGAAGTGATTTTGAGTTTTATTTAAATCCCACAGCACATTAGAGTGTTTACCATTTGCTTCTTAGAAGGCCAAGTTACCCAAATCTTGGCTAAGTGGCAAATCCATAATCAAATACAGTGTAAAGAGATGCCTGCATAAATAAGAGCTAACACACAGTATTCATATTTGTTACTGGAAAGATGTAGCAAGGTCTTCCTGTAGCATATCTTTTAGTCTCAGGATGTCCCAAGACTAAACAAAAGGACTAGGCTAACATGTCACTTCCACACCCCCAGAACCAAGACTCACTGTTCTGCTCAGCACTACACACAGCCTGCTCAGAGACAGTGCGTGGGGCAGCTACACAAATGTTCTTCTGGCAGTACAAGGATCTGAGCTGCTCTTTGCCTCAGACCTTGCAGCCCAGCTTACCAATGCCTCGTTTGCAAAGGAAGTTTTTAGGACTGTGCCCCACAAACAGTAACACCAACAAATGTATTGGAATAACAACTGCAAAATGGAAGCAGAAATGAGCAACCAGAGGAAGAGAGGGAGGAAATTTCTTGAGCTAGTTGATTTGACAAACTTGATGCCTCAAAAAAAAAAAAAGTACTCTTAAAACAACTGTTTCCAAATTCTAGCCAGTTTGAAGGCCTAGGTGAAAAAAAACCAAAACATGCCTGGCCAGAAAGCTCATCCGTTACGCTCAGCAGTATTAAGTGGTCTTAGAAGCAAGAGTATTTCTTTCTTTCTATTTCTTATTTCCTTTAGACAACCACTCTACAGCAACACTGAGCTTACTCACTTGTGTGCCCACACGTCTACCTACATGTTCTGCACTGCAAACATCATTATCTGCCTGATAAACACGCTCCATCTGACAGCCCCGCATCAAGGGCAGGTTCAAACAGAAATGAATTTCAGCAGAACTCACTAGTGAGCTTATTAGCAGACCACTGCAGGAATACTGGTCTGCTGTGAGAATTGAAAAAGTAAGCACTTGCATTTTAAGTAACATAAAACAAGATGAGGGTTTTTTCCTCTTTTATCAGTCAGAAAAACACATGAACTCTTATACCTTTGCCATGTTTGCTTTGAAAGGACCTAAGATAGGCAAGAAAAGCTACAGAAGGAATTAGAGGCAGCATACATTTTGATTTTTAGCTTCTTTTTAACAGTATTGATAATCAGCTTCTAGTCTAAACCAAAGAAGTTAAAATGCAGTTTGACTTCAAGGCATTTTTTATGTTGTTAATCAAAACATGATGGCTAATATGCATTCCTTGATTAATGTTCTTCTCTATTTAAAACCAAATGTGATTAGCTTAAATGCAAATATTTAAACATCACCATAATTAATATTTTGAAAAGTCTAATTCATGATGTCTTTGAAAGGGTTTTCTTTACATTTAACTTAAATGTCTAACGTGACTAACACTGTATTGTGATATATAAGACTTATATACTATTTTTAATAAAGATTCAATGCTAAAATTATTCAAGTTATGTTAGCTAAAGATATAAAGACAAGAATCCATGTTGACAAGTAAATTTTCATGCACTATAATATTTGCAGCACTAATGTGCAATTAGAGTTTTTACTGAAGTTCAGTCACAACCAGAGTTTTATTGAATATATGAGCTAGACTTTGGAGTTTTGTATGCCAAACATCTTGAGAAAAATTGCAACTGCCTCCTCTCCATCCCATCCCATCCCATCCCATCCCATCCCATCCCATCCCATCCCATCCCCTCTTCTCCCTTCCATTTGCTTTGGAAGAGCACTGGTTGTGTAAAGAGGAAGAATAGCTGCTGTTTTCTAGACTACCTCCTGAGCATGAGTAGAAAATGTAATTTTAATACCCAGCAATGTCTGAAGCACTGGAATTCCACTTTAAATGGTTCCACCTTTTAACAGAGCTCACTCTGCCTCCCCTGCATATATAAGAAGTTACTTTAACTTTCCAGCTTAATGTAATTTTGTTTAAAGAATGGTGAAAACACTGACAAATCTGCTTCCCTTGGGTTCTGGATACCACAGATTGAAGAAATACTAAATAATACAGTTTAGTTTTGGGAAAAGAGGGGGAGAATTTTGAAATGAATTCTCCTTTATAAATAGCCCTCCTTTCTTCAAGTTCTCAAATTCTTGAAGACTACATCTATACCAGTAATTTAAATGAGCCTGAGATTGTTGTTTGACTGAGACACCATCACTGTCCTGTAGCATTGCTGCAGCACTTCCCACTTTCATCCTCCAATACAGGAGATGGGAACTTCTTAGAGGGAACAGTCCCTGGCCCACACCAACTTCCCAACCCTATGTAAGCTTCCTAACACCCAGGAATTAATTATTTATAAGTGCCAGTTGTCATTATTTATAAGTGCCAGAGCTAAAGGCACACCAGAGGCTGCTCTAACAGCCTAACAGCAGAGGCTCCCACATTGCCTGGGAACATTCCCTGGCGTCAATGTAGATGTAAATAAACAAGATATTGATTCAGCATATAATAAAATGTTGACAGGCTTTGGAGAAACTCTATAGGAAAAACTGCTATGAAAGTTTGAAAAGCCATACGTTCTCATACACAGTATGTTCATGTGTTTGTGCCAAAGGAGTTCAGTCTCTCAGTCCAGCCCTACTCTAAATGAAGACTTAATCTTTTGAAAAAAACCTGGCTGTCAATCAGCTGTTAAGATGCATGTAGGCAGATCATATTTCTAAACCAAATCTATATTTATTGATCACCTGGGAAGCAAAGTAGAATTCCCGAGTTAGAACACCAGCTCTGCAGTAGTTTTGTCTGTCATAGACTCGTGATTTTTTAATAAATCCACGAAGTACCCGTCAGTCCTTGACAAAATCTGTGTTATGCAGTATTTCCTATGAATGCTTTTTTCTCGCTGTTTCTTTTTGTATTCTGCTTTCTCCTTAAGGAGAGACTCATTCTCTTACCTCTTTTCATCCTGACTTGAGGGATTCACTTTTAAAAATCAGTGCTCAGCAGATACTTCCATTGTCTCATAAAGGCACCTTTTCAGGTGTATTACTCTCTATTGTATCTGATCGTCTGTGGAACATAGTGAGGGTCAGGCTCCTATACCATCAGCCCAAGATTAAATATTTAACTTTCTTTCCCCTAGAAACAGTACTGTAAAGAAACTGATGCACAGTGAACATTGCAAAGCATTCTCATGTTTTCTCCACCTTCCTAACAAGTTCCTTCCTCTCCTTGACCATTACCATCTCTTCATTGCCACGGTCAGTTAATTTATCTTCTATTGTGGCCATATTTTACCTTTTCTGACTTTACTCACTGACAGTACCTCCTGATAAATCTCTATTTAACTTCCCAGGATGGAAGTTACACAGCATCAGTCCCAAACACTAACTGAGAATGTCAGAAAAGTGAAAACTTAAGTGTAGACATTTATCCAAAGGCTTATCTTGCTCAATTATTTGGACAGGACTCTGAATCCAGGCGAAATGGCTGGAGAGGGAACATTGATAGGACTCCAGACTAAGAAAAATGGGAGACTTAATAACAATGAAAAACATAATGCACAAAACATCAGGAAGATTTGGACACAAGACTGGCAAGGAAGCAGCTTGTCTGGGAATACTGCTTCACCTTTACTCATACAGATAAGACATAGATAATGCCTACTTGAATTTCATTCCTGGAGATACAGGTCCAGGGATATGACTGACATTTGAATCTGTTTTAGCTCAGCAAATCTACATATTTGCTAAAGTATTCCAATGAAAGAGTAAATAGTGAAAACATGTTCTCTAAGATCTAGGGGATCATCTAAAGCGTCTCTGTCCAATAGCCTGTAACATGGGGCTTTTCATGTGGATGAAACATCAAGATTTTATTGAAACAGCAACTAGCACTTTTTCACAATTCCCTCACACTGTTTTCCTGTTTGAGGGCAGATAATTTATTTCACAGTGATCCAGAATGGGTGGGTTTCATTGGTGATAGCTGAATACAGGAAGACCCACTCAAGATTATAGCATCCATAACAGCTTCAAAGTGAATCACAGAGGTAACCCAAAGTTACTGAAATACTCCTGAAGTATTTCAGGACTTTCAAATGCATTATTTAGATTATCCTTAAGTAACTTACCAAGCAGGACATGTGTGCACAGGTGCAAACACAAACTGAGAGAAGGGAGGCTGAGGCACAGAGAAAGCTCAAAGACCAGGCCAACTTTTAGCTTTAAATATCTTATCTATTACTTGGAGCACTTGTAAGACAGAAAGTAATCTCAAAGCAGGCAAATAAAATACAAGCTGTTTTCTGACTTTTTAAAGGGCAAACAAAACTATGGTCATTTTATTTTCACTATTATAAGCTGCTAAAATCACCTACGTTAGCGGTTTAAATGACCTAGAGCCAAGCACAACTAGCCTTAGGAACATATTTCTTATTCAGGCTCAGAAATGTTCCCACATACTAAGATGTCAGAGATCATAGTTATTAAAGCACTGGCTGCTTTCCATAATAATCAAGACCCTTGGCCACTGTAGTAGAAGAGACTAATACCACGTTTTTCAGACATGTTTCTCCTAGTAAACTGTGATTAGTTCTCTGCAGCACAAGACTGTGTCCAATCAAATCACGGTGTGAAAATTAGTTATTGAAGTCCATATGCAAACAAGAAAGATAATGAAATTTTGTTTTGATTCTCAATAGTCTTCCCAAGTCTACAGGTATTTAATGTGCTCAGCACTTTTTAAACTATACTAACCATTTACCACTGATGCTTTCTGTTCAACTGCTTTTGTTTTATGCTTACACAACTCAAGTTGATAGAATCAAAGCCTTGGCGGAGTGAATGTTGACATCCTCACCACCAATGTTCTCTGCACTTCGCAATTTATCACTCTTACTGTTAGCAGCTATCAGTTTTAAAACTTACAAACACATGCAAAGCACAGGAGTTACTTAACCCCATATCACATATACTTAAACACAGTAATTTCACAAATCCTCAAGAATAATGGAATTGGTTCAGATTTGGCAAGGTATTTCAGGATCCTTCCTTCATTCTTTTGCTAAGAAAAGGAACAGATTAAGTCATCATCACAGAATCACAGAATATTCTGAATTGGAAGGGACTCACAAGGACTGTTGAGTCCAACTGTCAAATGTATTATTAAAGCTTCAACTTCCAGTTTTGCTCCTAAGAAGTCAGTGAGGAAAGCTGGAGTGTAATAACAATTTCAGATCATCAAGGAGGGGAGCATAGCTGGTTGAACATTTGTAGAAGATAATGCATCAGTCTTGCCATAGCCAGAAAGCTTTGGTGCACAGAACAGCATGAAGGAAAGCACATTTTTAAGAAGGAACAGAGAACATGGTATTCTTGACCAAACATTTCCAATGACCCTAATGGCCTGGGCAAATAGTATTCATTCCAGCCCAGCCCATAGGTCACAGCATTTTGTGCAGAGCATACCTTACATGCTGGTATCCCAGAATGATCCCAGAGGGATGTGTTTTGCTGCTCTAACAATTCCACACTTTACCAGCATAAAATCCAATTACTCAGTTTTCAGTATGTAAGCCAGCTTTGGTTGTCCAGTTAGATGATGTTTTCTATTGTTGCAATTTCTAAAAACAGCAAATAAGGACCCATAAAACAAACAAAAAATCCTTTTACCAAGGTCATCAAGGATATAGGGTGGTAGAAAAGGAGTGCACAACACAGTATGTGTACAGAACAGGGATTTTATTTTTTTAGTGCTCCCAGACTTCCATAGTGCAATGGAATTAAGGAGCTCAGTGCTTTGCATTAACAGGCCCTAAAAAGATTAAATGATTGTCAGCAAGAATAGTAATTATTCTGACTTACAAATCTACATACTTCACAGATGTGGAAAGGATCCGAGAGAACAAAGACCACACTGTGCAGAAATGGTGAAAATACTGAGTGACCATTTTCTGTCTTGGAGGAACCTTGTCCTCTTGTCCCCACTCTGCATTTGTATAAATACTATGTATTCATAGCTGAAAAAATCCATAGTCTGGGATGGAGAAAATGAGAGCAATTCTAACACAATGCCTGTATAAAAATTAGATTTAATGAAGTGCCTACAGTGGATTTATTTCCTGATGTTCTTCTGTGGTAATAAACCAACATCCCCTGACACGTTTGGAAGCCAAACCGAAAAATGAAAATAGGAAATTTCTTGGCTGCCATCTACTGTTCAAAACTTTCCTGTATCTCACAGAAGAATAAAAACAAACCAACCCAAAGAACAGTCACTGACACCTTGAGGATTTTTTCCTTCACTTTACTCTTCTTGCTAAAACCAATGTTTTTTGACTGCTTTTACAGACCACTATATTTCTGTAAGGATTTCTGCATATGCTCACATTTCAATCCATATCAAGAATGAGAAAGACAAAAGCTTGTAAACTTAATGACGCACTGTGTAAGGGATGAACACTGTAGTATTTTTAGCATTTCAGTGAAAGAATGTTGAAGAAGTTTCTACTAATTCACTAGGGAGCACTAGAGAGTGATTTCACTATACAGCAGTAAGTCAGCAGTATGACAGAGACTGAAAAGCAACGTGCAAGAAAGCTGTCTGCATTCCTCTTTCCAAGACTTTGTGTCTCTATCAGGGTAAGCCCTACAATATACTTGTTTCTCTCTCTTGTCTATCTACATCT
The DNA here is from genome assembly GCA_013397795.1 of Orthonyx spaldingii. NCBI lineage: Eukaryota > Metazoa > Chordata > Aves > Passeriformes > Orthonychidae > Orthonyx > Orthonyx spaldingii. The sequence continues at coordinate 636,028 of VZTJ01005842.1, forward strand.
CTTTGTCCTTTACAGCTCCTCTGGCTCATCTCCTGCCTGCTCATTCACCTGCTTTGCCATGTTTAAAATAATGTATTTCTAAGATTCCCACTCAGAATTTCACAAGACTATAAATATTACATATACAAACATGCATACATATATAGCATAATGAAGCTGACCACATCCTTCTAGCCTCTAGAGGACAAACTGCTCCCTCTCACAAAAAGGTATCAGATGGTGAAACAGTTTTTCAAGGATGGTTATAGAGTAAGACAACTTCAAATACAACACGTATTAAAAAATTGAACCTTTGTAGAAAGATACTAACAGATGATCTAGTAATAACTTCAGCTTTCACAATGTCTTTTCTCTACTCCTTAGTTTCCTTTAGTATTTGTCAAAGTTTGGTGTACTCTGCTGGAAAAGTAATTGTGACTAGAGAATCAGCATACTAGCAGTCTGAAAGGTACACTACTCAGTGGCTGAGGAATGCAAGCAGGTCAGGGCTCATACTGTAATAAACAGAAGAAAATGAAAAAGATAGCAAAGAAATTAAATGAAAGAAAAACCCCCACCCTCATCACAATAAAAAGTAAGCAGCTGGAAGTGCATTATGGTTCACATAGTGCAGACCAGGTCATTTTGATCATTTGTAGTCAGGGATGTAATTATCTCTGTTGTGTACTTCCAGAGAGGGAATTTGGAGGAACTTGGTACTTCAACCTACCTGGTTTGAAATGGGGTAAAGAGTGGACTCCCGGCCACGTATCTTCGTTTGGTGTTCCAAGCACCTGTACACGAAAAAATTTAAAAAAACACATTGCTTTAATGGAAAAGATTTAACAAGTCATAGCACTGTAGAAAGCTCAATGCACCTTACAATCTAAACTTCAAATAGGCTTCTTAATTGGGGGATGGGGAGCAGGAAGAAGGTACAAAAGGTTAAATGATTACAACAGTTCCAAGGTACCAGTAGAGTCAGTAAGGCAGATGGGAGTGCTGTGTTCCTGTCACGCTGCCTCTTTAACCAATGGATGTTAAAGCTACTTTCCCTTGACAAGTATCAAGCTATCTGAGAGCACTGGTGTTACAGAGGCTAGATCATTTAGCTCAGAAATAACTTCAATTCCTATAAATTGAACAAGATAAACAGATAACGAATAGATGCTAGGATAGAAGATTTACACAGATGGTAAAGGGGATGATCAAGAGTGTGGCATGAACAAGAATGCACAGCAAAGAGCTGTTATTTTAAAGTGGCTGCAGTATACATAAAAATAATAAATTCTTAAGAGATACAGAATTTTTGTTGACTCGTGCATTATGCTTTATTTCTATTCACTTCAACTGTCCTCCTTCTAGGAATGTAAGTCAGACCAACTTACAGCAGCAAAGTATTTACACTTCTCACATGCATCTTATATTCTCTGCTCACATGAAAAGTACATTCTCTGTGTCTTTGACACAATTAGTAAACTGAGAGAACTATTATAAGTAGTTCTCCCAAACCTGGTTTTGCTTCATACTATGTAACTGTCAAGACTTACTTTAAATAAAGACAAGAGGAACACTTAAATTAGCAGCTCTAGAAATACATTTCTGAATGAACTGTGGCATGTGATATTTCACTAGTTGGATCTTTCTTTTCAAAAATTTACACTCAATTTCTAACATGAATGAAAATGCTAGAGACTCTATTGAATATTTGTCATAAGCTCAGGTCCTGGAATAAAAAGTTGATATGCTGAAGTGAAAGTAATTCACATTAGTCTGGTGCTTGTTTTGCATTGTCATCAATGTACAAAAGCCCCTCCCAGCCCTGCCCCTACCTGCACTGCAGGTCATCTGAATAAATCTCTTGGACCTGCATATCTTGAGTCCCTGTGACATTCTGTGGTCACTTACATCAGCATGAAGCAAGCCTAAAGTCAGTGAAAATCTTTTGTTCAAAAAATATGAAAAACAACATCTACTCCAAATCATTTGCAGCTGAAGAGATTTATTTAAATTGTATCTGCTGCAATATATACATGAATTAGGAGTATTAAAGGACACCACTCTAGAATACTTGTTTCATTTCTTAAGCTATGTAAACATTTGTTCATGTTGATAAATTCAAGCTGGAAAAAATCTTAGCAAGACAGGCAAGGTAAAACACAAAAAAAATTTCTTGAACTCTGACAGAAATTTACTTTTAAATTTAGAAATGAGCTTAAAAACGAGGCAAAAATAAGTGACCTTTAAAATAGATACAATTTTTACCTATGAGGTTTGCTTTATGAGTCTAAGGCCTCAAATTTGTTGAGCAGTTTACAATAGTAATGTGTTTCTAATCTAAGAATATTAATACACAGATATTTTTTCTCCACAATCAAATACAGTAGACAAACAGTCCAACTTGGATGCAGTATGATCAGTAGGAGGTCAAAGAGCACCAAGGTGACAAAGATGACAGTATCAGTGCAACTAGAGAGTATACATTCACACAGTTACTTCAGTGCAAATTCACTGATTTTATTCACAAGCAAAACATTGTTTGTAGCACATTGCTTTCAGTCCTTGTGATATGTCTTAACTGGCACCTGAATAAGATAAACCTGGCCCTGCAACCCGGATTCATCACAACACCCGTGTTCATCTCATTATTGCTATTAGAGAGAGCACAATTCTGTCATTAAACATAGTGGAAGTTAGGAGACATCGTCGACGCTATGTCACAAAATCAATTCGCAAATAACTTCCACTTACCTTCTGCATTAATCAAGCTCCTGGTGCCAAGCACCGCCCAGACCAGGAGAGGGAGCCCGTGGATCAAAAACAGAGATTCTTGCATCAATTTAAATTTAGAAATAAGGTTCTCAACTTATGCAACCCCTCTTAGTGAATGAAAGGAATATTCTCTTATTAAATAAGATATATTGGTTATGAATATATTTTTTATGAATTAAAAAAAAAGCCATATTCCTCTAAAAGTGTGTTCTTATTTCCCTCGTATTTTAGATGACATAGAGGCAGCTAAGGAACTGTACAGATGAAAATTAAAAGCAGCTAACAAAATCTGTAATTTTCACTTTTTAAAGGAACCATAATTGACTTACTATTTCTTGTTTTACTGGTTTTGCAATCCATTTCTTTAATAATATTCTAGCACATCTGCTGCCACAGTGCCTAGGAGCCAGCTACAAGCAAGTTCTGTGCATTGGAGAACTCAAACCACCTGCAATATTTATACCTTCTCTCAAGGGCAGCAGTCAGGCTGAAAACAACTGGGGGTTTCCTACCATCTAAATGCCAACCATTTTTAAGGTAGAGGCACTTGGTAGTTTAGGCAAGGATCCAAATACTTTATTTTAATGCATTATACAAACGCTATAAAGATCATCCTTCTTCCACACAACTTTTAGCATACGCAATACAGAAATTCACAATATGCAACAACCAACAAACAAGGAGAGGGCAGCAGTGAAACAACTGTGGCTTTGGATAAGATGAAACAGTCACTGCTCACAGGTAAGTCAACATAAAGAGATTTGTAAGCATCACCTTGTAAGTGATTCTCCTAAGCAGCAATCAATCCCATTTTGATGAGTGGGATTAAACAATCCAAAGCAATGAGTTTTGACACCTGCTATAAACAAGGCAAAGTGGAGCTCACACATAAACACCACCGTGGAGAAGAATCTGCCTTGTTTTTCAGTTTACAAGAGAGGATTAAGGCACAAACATGGAAAAGGGAAGTGAAGAGGAAGGGAGAACTCAACAGTCTTTTGGTTTTACTGGAATACACTATCACTTAGCAGTGAAGACTGATTACCCAGACCCAGCCAACAGCTGAACACCAGGAGCTGTTATTTTACACATGACCTCCTAGCCCCAACTTTCATGGTCCACCACTTCTCATCCAAAGCATGCCACCAGTTCTGCCTCCTCTACATTTTAACACTTTTTCTTTCCATTTCATGTTCCAAAACCATAAAAATAACCCCTACTGTCATGGCAATCAAGCCCCACCTTAATACTGGAAATAAACTTTTATTTAGCATTGAAAATTATTTGAAAAAACAAGATTAACTTCTTTACTGATAATTTGCATCTCAGCAAGATAAGCATTCAGCCTGCATGGTTTAATATCCTATTTTTTAAAAATTGAATTACTAACACAAGACTAATCGGCAATTCTCAAATTTGGAATGCATTTAATGTTTTCCAGGGACCAGGTGGAAAACTGGGTGGTACCATTACTGGGTGGTAGTGATTTCTGCAAAGAAAACTCCAAAATCTACTGGGGTTCTGCTGTTCCACACTGCAGACAACACTTAGGGCTCTTTTATTCTCTGATAAGGGACATAAAATGATGTTTTCATTTGAAACTTGCTATTAAAAATCAGGATCAGATTCTGATTTCATTTGTAGGGTGAAAAGTCTATTTATATAAAAATAACAGATTTACAGTACATCAGGGTACTGAGGGTCAAATATCTGTACTGCCAATTGATATCATTAGGGTTTGGCAGAAAGTTATAAAAACAGAACCTGCTGTTCAAATCTCCATACACAGGCACGATATAGGAAGATTTCCTAGGAAATGCAACAAAAATGCATCAAGGGCTACTGCATTGCCTTACTTTTTTAATATAAGAAAAGTTTTGGGGTTAACATCTGGTTTTGCAAAGACTCACCATTCCCTGGTGTACAAAGGAATAATTAGTTTACAGTGAGCTTTGCACCACTACCAACACAATTAGTCATATTGTCCTGTATTCTGCTTCGAATGCAAAAACATCCCACATTACTGCCATGTATTAGATGAGCAGCAGTGCAAATCTTTCCTACCAGCTCTTTCCCAATTGCTGGCATAATTAATAAAGAAGAGCATTTCCCTTTACACTACAAATTTTGAATATACAAAGCTTCATATTACTGATATAATGCTTTAACCCTTGCTTGAGCTGATGATCCTCAAGAAAGGCGATGGTTTGGACTTCAAGAAGACAAAGATCCTGCAGCCTGTGGTATTATTCAGAGTAGAAAGAAAGACAAGACCAGAATGCAAATGAGCTGCCTTTCCTTAGAGTTATGGAAATCAGGCTAAGTAATATGCAGAATTTTAAATTTTTTTAATGTTAGGTCAACTTGATGAAAAACAAAGTTTAGTTTAAAAAAAGTGTCAGGAGAATGCTTTTTTTTTCCTTTCAAAAAAAAGAGGGGTTTGTTGAAAAATGCCCTGGATTTTTAACTGCAAAAAGTTACAAGCTGGATGTAAAAATGTTTTCTCATTTTATTTTTCCTTTTAAGGATGTTCAAGATTTCTTTTCCAGTCTTCCCGTTTGCTAGGCAAGACATACTGCATTTAGTGAATCTTGGCTGTGATGGGAGACTACATGGGAGACTACAGCTGTTTGAGGAATTAATCAAAAGAGGAAGAGAATAAGCATTGCAGACCCATTTCCAAATCAGCCATCTCTTTCTGTTGAGTGAGATTTGAAGATTTCAGATGTTTGGTTTTTCAACAAAAATCTGCTCTATTCTTCCAAAACACATATTTCTAATGAAGTTTTCAACTTAGTAAAAAACCTAGGTGTTCTTTTCCTTTTCATTAGAGGAAAATACATTACTGGTTTAGATTTGGCTCTTGAGAAGCAGTGTGAGTCCCAGGGTTTTTCTACAACAGATCCATCACTCTCAGAGCCACCTTTGAACACGAAATTTCTGCTCTGGAAGAGGGGAAGCTTATGTGATCTTTCTTCTCACAGTGTGCTAAGCCATTTGTCCAGATGAGCCACCTACAGCCACATTCCCCTCCTGAGGAGCAGAGTCAGGTAAATCTGAACCACATCTTTCACAATCTGGGAAAGTTCTGTATTACGACCCGATAATGTCAGTGAGCACAAAGTACACGTAGCAGTGAAGACCAGAGGTTGAACTTCATCCTTCAACTTAGCATTTTGTTTTAGTATAACAGGTTAGAAAAAAAATTCAGCAACTATTTGTGTATTATGCATGCTGACTCAGAGTCTGCTGACTGACAACTGCAGTGAGGCTTCCTTCGACTCTCTGCTGGGCACAATGGTGAAAGCTGAGTGTCAAGTTTAATATCCAAAAGATAGAGTCAGAAATGGAATTGCTTCAATACCAGTAATTTCTTTCATTTCTTCACATCAGGAGCTTAGAGGCATGCTTTTGCAGTTCAGTTTCCATAAAGGCCTGTAAATCTATTAATTTGTGTAACGCACTTACAGGTTTGTTAGATTGGGGCAGAACACATTTTACCCTTGGTAATGTTGTGGAGGTTCCAGGGTTCACAGCTGCAGTGAAAAAGTCACCTCATTTTTCGCTAAAGAAACAACGTCTGTCAGCTAAAATGGCAACAAGTTATTTGGATTCATGAAAAGTAAAGACTACATGCCTATTCATTGTCCTTGAGATTTAGAATATCAAAGCCTTACTTCATTTAATGGATGGCAAAAATTATATGTAGTTCCCAAACCAGGAATCCATGCCAATTCAAAGTTAAAAAAACTGAAGTAAGATTATGTAATCTAGGCAGTCTCTTCCAATGTGGAAAGCAATAAAAGCCTTGTGCAGAAAACCATATTTGAGTAAAAATTATTTTTTTTGCATAGCAACCTTTTTGTGTTTTTTTCAGTCAGATATCATCAAAATATCCCTTCATTATTTCCACACTGGTAAGAAATGAAATACCAGTGAAACAGATTAAGCATACAGAAAATGTAATGCAACAGATTAAGCATACAGAAAACATAACTTGCATGATTCCTCTTCAGAACAAAAGTGTAAAACAAGAACACATAATTCTTTACAGACAAAATCAGATTTCAAATTCATATTCTTAATTTTAGGTGTAAAACAGGTGGTAAATTTTTTTGCTTCCATATGTGTAAATGCTACCAAACTCATGAAGAAAATCCTTGCAATTATGATATATGGCAAAAGGAAAAAGAAATTCAACAGTCACCATTTTATATGCACAATGGTAATGTGCAAAAGAATATTTTTAATGTGATCTGCATTCATTCAGGAAATTAAATCAGAATTATGGATTTAAGAGAAAACAAGGCTGATTAGAAACCAAATTGATTGGAGTATTTCATTTGCAAGTTATTTTGTGAATGATCTAAGCAAGGTCTAAAAAAAATAAATAAAAAGGAAGATATAAAATTCTTTCAAGAGCCTTATGAAGTTCCTGCTACACAGATGACGACATCGGGACACAACAGCAACACAAAAGAGAGAAGGCACTTCCTCACCAACTTCATAAACTTGTTCTTGCTGTATCAAAAGTGATGCTGTTTTGTGAAAAAATGGAAGTTATTGAGGCTTATTCCTTAAGGCGAAAAAAGAAGCAGCAAGAACAGAATGTGGTTCAACAAAAGACCGACTCAGGCATCAAGTGGAATATCATCATTCCATTACATGTGGGTAACAAAACTACTTTCTTTGACCATAAGAAGTGATTTATGGTGACGCTGTCTTCTAAAACCTTGAGGTAATGTGCCGTATGGATGAAGGAAGCAAAACATTCCCACAAAATTTTAATAACACACATTCATTAAAAAAAAAATCAAGCACAACTAGTATTTGTGCTTTCACTCTGTCAAGAATGAAAAATGAGGTACTTGAAACAGTAGAGGGCCCAACTGTTCGTAACTTCCTTCCCCTACAGAGGCAAAATACAATGAAGTCTTGCCAGGAAACCTTTTTAATATGTGATTTTTTTACTTTATGTATATAAACAATATTTTAGTAGCTGTCTGCACTGCAAAGTTAAATTTATCCCAACACTGTTTCCATACCATTTGCAGCACAAGTAAATTCATCAATCCCTTCATACCCATGGTAACCACAGCTACGTTTTTGAGGGACCCTGGCAGAGACAGCACTGCAACTGTGCCAACGTGAGGAAGACAACGGGGCTGGAGGCTGCCCAAAGACGCCCGTCCGCCCCGACAGAGCCAGGCTCCACCCACTCGCTCTGCACGAGCTGAGAGCGACAGCTGGGAGGAGGAGGAGGAGGAGGAGGAGGGGAGGAACTGAGCAGGCGCCGCCGCGGACACAGCGCTGCAGAGCATCAGGACAAGATGAAATGGAACCCCCAGCCTTACAACAAAGCACCACGGGGTGTTGACGTGCCAGCGTCCTTAAATGCTCAGTCAGGGAAGAGTTCTCTTTATTCCAAAAAGTACCTGCTAAATACTTACTACACTTTGACAGGGCTGTTTCTGTGATTTGATGAGATGACCTTTAGAAACTAATTCTGTCCATTATCCAAATTGAATTGGAATGTGCGCAAAACTAGAGTATTTAATCTCAATTTCACGATGAGAAAAAAACAAGTGTGAAACAACTTGTAGAGGGCTGTGACATCCTCTTCCTACATGGAGTCAGCACATTTCATCATAAGGCCCTATTTTAGTAACTTACAACATTCATAAAACTTCACATGGTGGAAGAAAATGGTTTTTTAATTTAGTGATTCTTACTAAAATGTTTATGTAAATGAGATGAATGCCAAAAAAAAAACTTAGGAAAAAAGGATCTGGCAAACTTATTTTGAAAACAGAGGGGCCTAGGCTGTCAAGACACAATCTGAAATTAGCAGCAAAACGGGGAAAAGGAAACTCCTGACAGAGACTGCACTTTCCCTCAAACCAGTGCAACCATGCAGCAATTCTGTCAAAAGTGTTAATTAAACAATGATGTACATAGTAAAAGGAGATTGTTTAGCTCCAAAGTGAAAAGACAGCTCCTCTGTGAGAGATGCTCTATGCTGAACTGCTAAAAGCAGAACAGAGAACCTGTCTTTTCAGCTTCCCCAGCCATCTCTGCTCAGGAGTCTCCTTCCATCAGCAAACAATCCCATAACCAGAATTAAAAAATTCTGACATTAAACTAGACATAGTGTCTCTGATACCTGCTTTGGAGCTGCAGAAACTAAACACCTCAACAGGATAAAACTGATCCTGAGTAAGAAAAGAATTTGAAAGCTTTTGTAGACCTCAAAGCTGTGGATCAGGAAAAGATTGGGAAGAAAATTCATGCAGAAGACTCAAGCTGACCTCAATGCATTTTTCTCCTCCTCCTCCAAGGAGAAAAGTTTGGTCTTCTGGCATTGACAGAGCTTGTGAGCTCTTAAGTAAGGTTACAGAGAGGGAATGGTTTCACCAAGGAAGAGATTGGTGTTAATACATGTGAAGAAGCAGCTGCTGCTGATAGCTGTGCTGGAAGGTCTCTTTCTTACTGTTTGGGAACAAACAGAATGGTTTTCTTTACTGCAAAGAAAGCAATTTTCTGCCAGAAGGACCCCATGGCTCACAAGTCATGCTTGTTTACATATGCTTTAAAATTTGGTCTGATTTACATTGTACACATAGGTATATACTCTGCATTTCACATTTCCAATCCTGTCTAGGTTGCAAAGCCTTTGGAATAATCCACCCAAACAAGCAGTCCTCTCCTAAACATGCTCTTTAAAGATTTATTTCTAATTTTTTACTGACATTTTTTCTTTAAACTGAAAAAGGGGAGTGAAAATAAAAGCCAAAACCCTGTGGGAGGCTTCTATGAAATGCACTTCCAGAAGGCCTGCTGTGCTGGCTCAGCAGTTGGCTCATTTGAATTCCAGGTATGCACTACACAGGGATTTTTTGGAAATGCTGGCTTATAGGAAAGGCAATGCTCCCTTTGGATCATAAAGCTGGCTTTATGGTCTTTTTGAAGACCATAAAACTGGCTCAGTTAACACACATGAATTCCTACCTAGTGTTGCAGTGTCCAATCTCATTGGCACAGGCCATGCTACACCATTGCATCAGGGTACTTAAGGGCTTAAAGCTGCCATTCAGCTGGAAACCTTATTTAAATAATTAACACACCAAAGTATGCATATTGCTAATCATCATAGAAATAGCAAGAAAAACTTTTTTTTTTTAAATAAAATCATGGTTCTTCACCATAGTGTCATTTAACTGCAACTGTTTAAACAAACCAGAACATTTGGGATCACATCCATTCCCCACAAGGATGATCACTGCACCAGGACCTGACCCATTGGTTTTCACAGAAACCAAACAACGCTTCCCCGGAACAAACATCCACTCTGAAGCAATGAACGCACACTTTACTTCTCTGATACTGGAAACATTTTAAATGTCTCTGGCCTGGGGCCCAGTCACAACACATCAGAAGATGATTGTGCCTCCTTGTGACAATGCACCAGGACTCGCCACTCCTTACACCTAAGGAACAGCATATGCACGGCACAATAGGAACTCGTGACACGTGCTGCTTACATGATAGAAATATATGTGCAGAGGAAAGCTGTTATGCTAAAGCAGATAGAATACTATACCTGGACTGACTGAGTTGCCTCAGCTCACTGTCTGGGCAAAATTTAAAAAAAAGAGCAGTATCATGAAAATACTTTTTCTCACCTAAAAAACCAGGGGAAGTAACATACACTGAGACCTATATATGAAGCCTGGTGCTCAGCATTGCAGAACAGCATGACAGTAGAATCTGATCAGATCCAGAAGTTTGCCAGCTCCTTATTTTGCCAGTTAAGGTCTTGATCTTGTAATAATCTCAATTTTGAATAGATTTGTGCAGCCACATGGAGCTCAGTGATGCAGTAGGTATTTTGTCAAGTTTTTTTAAGTGACAGTCTGCAGAAAATGAAGGGAGCCAGTCATACTGTCATTGGAAGAATGTGCAGGTTCAGGTGTTACAATGTTTCTGAAACAGTGAGGGCATTAATAATGAGCTCCAGTTGTGATGGGTATATCCGATGGATAAGAGTACTCTTTTTAAATGTCTAAATATCCAGCAGATTCTTACACTGAACCTTATGAGAACTTCCAAATCAAATCACTTTTAAAAATGTCTAACCATATCACTTAAAATCCATTTCAAGTGATACAGTTCAAAGTGTGCCTCCTACAACAAAACACAGCATGATACTTGGTATATTCACTCCAAAAAACAGTATTTTGCTGCTACAAAAGAAAAGAGTTTTATACTATCCTTCTGAATCACAGACACAGAACAAGCAAGCAAATGAAAAATGGAAGTACAGAAATATTTTTTCTCCTAAAAATGGGGGAAATGTCAGGCTACGTCTGAGGGAGAAAGAATGGCTGTAAAAGCAGCCAAGACATCTTAAAGTGGGGTCAGTGCAGAATCCCAGGGAGTTACACATTCTCATCCAGAGGATGGTAAGATCTATGCGAAGGTGGCTGAACAGAACCTGTATCCGCCATTGCAGCGTAGTGAGCTAGCACACATCACTCAGAGCACTTTGGAAATTTCCAGAGACATTTGCTGAAACATCTACCCATTTTCCTGACACTTTCTTTATTTATTTCCTTGCAAATCCATTAAGAGGAATGGGTTCATTGTCCTGACACCATGAGGTACATGCCCAAACATTGAGATCAGAAGTGGGTTTTGAAAGAGGGGAGAATGTTGAGATGATAAAATTTTCAAAAACTGGAAACTGTTATTTAACCATTTATTGCTCATTTAGCAGCTGTGGCTTTGACAAGCACAACTTAGGCAGATGGCCTAAGACTTTTCATTTTGCTTCTTTAAATGAAAGTGAAAGCTCGTGTATCTCAACTGGAAGAGGCAGTGGCACTGCCAGCTTCAGTGAACCCTCTTGTTTGTTTTGACATTGGTGCACTCGGTAACTTTGTCCATGACTTCTGAGCTGTCAAAAGCACCATGCAGGAGGGATTAGGGAGTAGTCATCTCTTGCCTCCAATTAAACTTTAAGCCATCTGCAGGGCAGCTGCAGTGGCAGCTCCTGCTCTTGGCAGTAATACTTTTGGGCAAAAGGGAACTACTTCCCCGGAGGTGCTGGAAGTGATCCTCTCTACTCACTGCAGAAGGGAGCTGAGAGGACTGGGCAGCATTTGGAGAACATACGGCCTACAGCTCCAAAATGAATCGAGGCACTGAAATAATTAGTGATGAGGTGTGACTGAATGACAGCAAATTTTCAAAAGATTGGAGATACTTAACACCTGTATATCGTGCTCCACTTTTTTTTTTTTTCAGAAAAAGAGAATAAAAACGATCCAGAGAGGGAAATGGATAACTAAATAAATAGGATACACAAATAAAAAAAAAAGAAAATTTGCACAGATATATGACAATGAGCTTCAGTACTACTAGTACTCAATAATGAGACAGAGGAAGGGAAAGACTGGAGTTACAATTTCTCATCCTCCCTCCCCAAAACATTAAGGCCCATGGAAATGCATGGGCTGAACTACTGATGACACAAAGGCTGAAAAATGAAGGGGCATCAGATACAAAAATAGTAAAATGACAACTGTAACTCTTTAACATGAGCAACTCTGCTATTACAAGGTGTTTTGGAGGTAAATTTTAAAGATCTCACTGAAATAGAAGAAACAATCAGCTACACAAGTTGTCAGAGAGGAAAATCAACCTCTCAACACTGTTGGCACAGCTGATCTCTTGGACTATGTGAGGAATGCAGATGAGCAGCACAATGTTATCATTAAGCTAGTTAAAAGGCCACAAAAGCAACAAAACCATGAGAACATTAGCAAGAATAAGCTAATGTAAAGCAGAAGTGGTAGGGAGCTGCACCAAAAGTACATTTTACTGGAAGTACATGAAACTCAATGAAGAGATGACTTTAATAAACAAGTGTTTCACTACCCTTAGTTTTCAGCTACGTTCGCTGGCCTGAATTTTTTTTTTTTTTTTTTTTATGTAATAGGGTATTGCAGAGTTTTCATGAAAGACCAATTAAACAAACAAAAGATGATTTTCCCTGGCTACAGTTTGAACTGCTTTGAACTGCTGAGCAGCTGATAAAGTGATAGGATGCAGTGAGGTCAACAGGACCTCATCCCTACCCCTCCCTTTCCAAGAGGAAGGAGCAATACTAACATACTCTAACGAGCTGGCTCAGCAGCATAGCAATGTCATTAACCAAATATCTCAGCCAGCAGACCAGAGCAGATTATACCAAAATGCACAGGATCTCCAACATCCAAATTATTAAGGACTCTTTTTAAGTAATTAGGGCAATATGTTTTATGGATGCACACCAAGATGAGACATGAAGGATACCTACAGGATTGATAAAATCCTTGGCTGCTTTCCCTCTGATTTTCATAAAGGGCCAGTTCAGTGATACAAAATTTATGTACTTTTGTTTCTCTTAAGAGAAAAGCACAATTACCAGCTATTGCAAAACAATCCCATTCAGGACACACAGGTTAAAAATGGAAATAGAATATGTTCTAAGATGAAAATGAGTTATAATTCAATTAACACAGTTTTGAAAAAGATAAGTAAATTTAGAATATTTTAAAATAACTGTGAAAGGAAGTACGCAGGCATTCTAAAGTAATAAATCCCTCTTTATGATGTAATAAAGTTTAATAAAATTGAAAGCTTACAAATTCAACTGATTTCTCGCCTATCAAAAGATACAGAAATTCAACTGTAATCTTTCAGTGTTCTAAGTAAATGCTAAAAATTTTCTTTGATTTGTCCTCATCAGGGTAATCATATTTATGTGAGAACATACCTACTGCACCATACTACATTCTCTGCTAAGAATTTACCTTATGCTGTTCTGCTCCATCACCGACAGGTTTGAGAGTTTGCACCGCAGACATTTGGGTCCTATTCTGCCCTGAAAAAGCACTGTGAAGACTTATCACTATGGTCTCACAAAACGTGTTATTAGCTTTCTGTGATGTACTTGGAAACAGACCTCAACTGCCAGAAATACTGCTACACAGTGATATACATGCACACTCGAAAGACAAACAGCAAACACAGGACATTTTTCTTCCTGCAACTGACAGCTGGAGAATCCTGTTCTGCTTCAGCCTCCAAGTCACTTTAAATGGAGCACTCAGAAGATTGGGGAAGGAAGAACCAAAGCACAAGCAAAAAACATAATACTGCATAATTCAGAACCTGCTCTGCTTATTTCACTCAGCTGAGAATACCTACTGCATTAAGATTCTAGTCAGGTAATTCTCCTACTCTCATATGAGGCTTTTTTTTTCTTTACATTTTCTTACGTAGTAGAATATATTTCATTTCTACAGCCCTTTTCCTTTCCTTTTCCTACTTATTAATACTGATTTTGTCAGTAGGATTTTCTTCTCTCTGTGCAAGTCTCATAAAAAATGGCAACACACAAATAGTGGGCACACAGAAATTGTGCAACAGCATTTTTATCTGTATAATTAGAACTGAGACAAGGTTATATAAAATTTTCAACATATGAGAATTTTATGCCTAAGTTATTCAACCATAGCCATTTAATGAACTAGAAAAGCAGCTGTCCTACTCAAGGTGTTTGCCCCTTGAAAACTTGAAGCTTAAAATTTACATTTAGCTTATAGAATGACAAGGAGGATCAGCAGCTTGTGTAAATGATAGCTGAAGACAATCTTATGGCAAGTGCTCAGCATCTTGCTAAATTAATATCTAGTCTAGGGCAATGATTATGGAAACACTAAAACAGGTATTAAGGTCTACCTTTATTCAAATTAGGCTTACTGCAAATGGTAGCTCAAGCATGTGCATTCCTCCAGACACTATGACAGAAAGAGCTATTTACTTTTACCAGCTCTTAGGAGGGCAGAAGAAATCAGCTATTATTCTTGAAGTCTTTTCTGTTCATGAAGAAACATGTGCAGACAGGCAAGACATATCAATCTTAGATTCTAATAACACATCTCCAAAATCGTCACCTAAAACAACCTCACATTGATTTTTAGACATTTGCAACTTTAAGGATGTTTCAACTTTTGCTACAGATCACAAACAACAATTTTGGCCATCAAGATGCTATACAGAAAACTCACTTTTAACAAACAATGTGCAATTCAGACACAAGTAAAAGAAGAAAGGCAAAAGAGAAGATTCAAGTGCAATGAACATTGTTTTGTTACTTATGAAAGAAAAGCAATGTGACTATTTGATGTCTGATCATTTATTACCTTCACTAGCAAATAAAGCCAGCATACCAGAGTAAGTTTTCGAATGTGCCTGTGTTTTTATAGTACAATATTATCTTGTAGAATAAGTGTTTGGATAGTAGACCAACACTTCTGCTCAGAATGGGCTTAAGCTCCATTTTTAATATGCACAAATTGCTTGCAACTGCTTTTCTGGTCAGTGTCACCTGCATGCAAAAATGTTTGCAATTACAGCTCCATAACACAGCTGGACACAACCTGCAGAGAGAGGGATTTTACCTGGCAAAGAAGTATATTTCTATGGTGTAAGGGGCCAAGAAGCATGGTGCCTGCAAAGATGTAAATCAGCGCACTGATTTACACCAGGTACTGATTTGCACCAGCTGAGTCTCAGTAAATTTTTTTCAATGTATTGCCTGTAAACACCCTCTCAAAGGCTAGAGGCAAGTCTGGAAAACAAAAATGCTTCCTTATAATTATAGCCCATTTCTCATTCAGCAACTGAAATATGGCAGAAAGTAAACATTCTGATTCCAAAGAAAACCTCAAAGCCATTGTTTTCCACTGAACCATGTCTTAATTTGTTTTCTTTTTCTGATAGCCAATTACTCCTCATGTTTTGCACTACCAAGCTGATAATAAGCCACACTCTTGCAATGCCAGTCCAGCCATGCGCAGGGTTTTGCTCAGAATTAGAGGCTGGACAGGAACATCTTCTTGCAGACAGATGACACCTATGTGCATGAGGTTGTGTGACTGGCTGGCCTGAAATCCAGCCAACCCTCAAAACATAAAGATGGGCTTACACATTAATTTATTATTTCCTCTCCTCTTTCCTCCTGCTACCAGCTAGTAGTTTACCTGGCAAATGTCCATAATACACTGGTGGATATTTTTATGACTTTAAACATGGATGAACGGGAAGTTGTATGTCCCAGTTTCTAAAAGAAATGTTAGCAGAGTGTGAGATACATATTTTTTAAAGCCTCCTTTCCTAACACACATAGGCAATACTCCTCTAGAAACTGTCCTACATTTTTCCATGACTGCTCTTTTTAAATCCTAGGCCAAGTTTGTTCACCCAGTACCATATGGGTTTAATGGTATAAGGCAAAGAACAGCATAGACTATAGGTACTCAGACATGGTGAGGATGGGAGTTCTTCATAAAAAGTAAATGAAATTAGCACAATTTACCCTGTGCCTTGCTATATGGGAAAAAGACTACTCACACAGTGATACATAAAACAATATAGTGCAATCAGAGAGCAAAAACTGAGCTGAAACTCCATAAAAAGAAATTTTAAAAGTTAGCAGAATCCTTTACATAGCATGAACACACAGAAGATTTACTTTGTTTTTTAAAGTTCAAGGTTAATTTTGCTCTTACTTGCCTAGTTTAGAATTACTTTCATTTGAAGTTTGGCATAAGACATAAAGCCCAGAGAAGAACCTTGTAAAAGTGATATCAGTGCAAAACCTGCAGGCAACTACAGTAAAATACTGAATAAGTGCTAACAACTTCAAAGAGAAGACCCACAGGTAAAGAAGCCTGCTATTTATGTAACTGCTTCTCAGTGGTGCTGAAAAGAAGTGAAATATTTTGCATATTGTTGTTATAAAGCAAGGAGAGGTAGATTTATTAGCAGGATTGCACTTCTCACATTCTACTTACATATTGTGTTATAGAAGATAGAACTCAGCAGTCATGTTTCTACTTAATTAGTTTCAAAACCCCCCCTCATTTTCCTCATGAAGTCATTGGTGGGAAGCAAATGGAAAGATAGGGGAGGAAAACACAAACTCTGCCCTCTAAGCAAGAACTATTTATATTACAACATTCGTCCAACCAGAAGAATAGATGGCACCACAGACACCATGCCTACACAAAATAAAATTTCAGCTCACATTCATCCTCATAATTACATCTATTCCATCAGAAATGAATGACTTGTGTTTCAGAGCCAAGGTATTTATTGAGTGAAAGAAAAACATGTTTTAAATAATGAAACGGAAATAAAAGACCAATACATTTGACTAAGTACCTGATTACACAGATGAACTTCAAAATCCAGTGGTTTAAAGTACTCCTCCCTTGGGTTTAGCATTGCTAGCTTCCCAAATGATGCTATTAATACAATGTACCAGAAAGCACATTTTCTTTGGGTCCACATAAGCTTAAAAGCTCTCAAAAGGTATTATTTCAGACTTCAGAGGATGTCAGAGACATGAAGCACACCTTCAGATACAGAAGCAGAGGGAGAAAGCTCTGCAGCTTCCCAAATGCCTGTTAACATCCATTGTGGAGGAAACACTATTAGCCTGCATTAAAAGCCACTTCAGGCTTGTAGTCATATATACAAGTATGTGTGCATAGATATATATATATATATATATATAAAATATTGGTAGCCTTTTAAGTCTTCAATAACAGAAGCAACATTTCCATTCCCACTGAAATGCAAATGTCATTCTTCATAGATCTCCGAAATGGCAAACTCCTGTTTTGCTGCACAGCTCTATGCAGAAAGCTGGTGTTTCTGGTGTCGCCCTTTGGCAGATCAGGCTGCTGGGCACAACAAGCAGATATTACTCTCTTTTAATTACTTTTTAATACTGCTTATTATGGTACCCAACAGAGCAATAACATCCAATATCAGACAGGAGTCCTCAGCTTGTCAATATGTGTGTCAGGAAAGGCAGAAGCTTCTGGCTGCAATTTCCCCCTCCTGCTGTGACACACTACCTGCCATGTGATGCTCCTGTGGTGCTCATGCTTCCCACAACCATGTTTGCAGAGAGAATGGCCATTTACAGACAAAGCAGCATTTAAATACCATTGTCCTGCCTGTGCAGAGAGCTACAAAATACCACGAGAACTCTTTATACATTATTCTTGCAGTGAAATCTAATTTGCAGTGTAGTTGGCACCAAGGCTAAAGTTCAGGCAACATATAGACTATTCCCTTACCAGGAAGGCTTCAGAGCTTGGGAGGAAAATTCACTTTGATCAATTGTAGCTCTCAGAAAGCTCACGTAAAATGGAAAAGACAGAAATACGTTCCCACTTAAAAAAAAAAAAAATCTCTGTAGAAGAAAAGTTTAGCTAACACAAGAAATTCAACTCTGATCTGTTTTGAATCTGATAATAACAGCAAGTATAAAAGCGCATGCTTATATAAAAATCAGAGCTGTAACCAAGTTGCTATCTCCAGTGTGACATGCAGCAGCATACTGCAGGCTGCTCAGTGTAATCAGTTTTAACACTCAACTAATTCATATCGATCATAACCAGATCCAAGGAACTGTCAATTTTCCATGGTACAGGACTAGCTTGAAGACAGTTAGTGCACCTTGAACTTCTAGACATAATTAAATTATATATTTACAATGGCACATTCTCCTTGATCTGAAAATCTCAAAGTTTGCATGTAGAGATATGTATGCTAACAAATGATCTACAGGAATAAACTACTGAGAAGGATCTTAGCTACTCCTTATCAGAAGCCAAATTATATTTCCCAATTTTGTGTAGTTTTATTTTGATTCAACAGATTGCCTCACATATTTTTCCTCTTCTTGTGGTTTTACTGCTCAATGTGCACTCCATCAAAGTTTCATCCTGTCTTGCGCACAGTATTACAAGACCAAATAGAAATGCTAAGATTACCACTTCATGTCTTCAATCCATCAGAGTTAGCACCTTGCAGCAAAAACCCAAGCTGCTTGTCTCAGAGAATGGCAAAGCAAAAACGTTTGCGGGAAATGATGATGACACATGATTAGTTTAATACTTGGAGGCAAGAGACTTGTTAGCTCTTACTGGCTGTAATTACAAACACCAGCAACACAGCAAGAGGAAATGGCCTTAAGCTGTGTGCGGGGAGATTCAGGCTGGACATCAGAAAAAATTTCTTCACTGAAACAGTTGTCAAGTATTGGAACTGGCTATCCAGGGAGGTGGTGCAGTTACCATCCCTGGAAGGGTTCAGGAAATGACTGGACATGGCATTTAGTGCTATCATTTAGTTGACAAGGTGGTATTCAGTCAAAGGTTGGACTCAACTTTAATGATTTTATGATTTAATTATATGATATTATATTTTCCTCTCTTACTTTCTATGATGCATTTCTATCCAGAAAGTAAACCCAGTTTCAATATGCAGGAAAAAAGCAGGAGCAAAGATGTAATAGTATACTGATTAAACCAAAACACCTCTGCATTAAGGAATAACTTTATTCACTGTTAAACCTCTTTGAAAAAGCAACCTACTTATATGTGTGAATCCCATTTCATTTTGTAAGCACAGTTTTTTTAAAAGATTTTATCAACAAGTTTAAGTTTAGGCAGAAAAAAGAATTCATATTATCAGATCCAAAGTGTGACAATAACAACTTGCAGCTGCTTATTCATCAACATCTCTAAGTGTTGGTCTGATTCTGAGAACAGATCCTGTGTACAAACCCTTGCTATTACACTGAGGCCTGTGGTTGTAATAGAACCTGAGTATGCTTATTAAAAACAGCTGTTGTAACAGAAATAGAGAGTCAGTGTATATTACCATTTAAAAATTCACAAATTGAATCAATAGAAGTCAGGAGAGATAAGCTTAAAGAGGAAAGTCCTTAAACAAAACTGAAAGATCAACCACTGTTCTTAATCTACTATACGCAATCACTTAATTAAGCTGTTATGAAATGTAAATAAACATCATTCATAATGAGGAAGAAACATATGTGGTGTGCTGTGTTGCATCTATTTTTTGGTTATGTAGATATGTGAAGAAGGCCAGCAGTAGAGATACACAAAAACATTTAGAGAATACCTCTGACTTCAACTTGATAATCGCTGAAACAATGCACATCAAATGTATTTTAATTTGATTTACATAATAATGGCCACTAAACAACAGGAAATCAAACAGCCATTTAAGATGTTTAAACTGTTTTTCATGTTAAATTTTATTCACTTTTCTTGGCTGCTATTTCTTACATTTTTCCACTTTCCTACTACAATGTAATCCATTCCCTAAAAGCTGCAACCTGACTCCTTACACACTCAGGACATGTAGTTATGACTAGTAACAACAGCAACAGATATGACACAGATTAATATTCCTTTTTATTGTAAATTGTGTATAAGGTGTGAACAAAAGGATTATTGGATTAGCGTGAAGATGGACTGTACCTTCCACCATTTTCAGAAGACAACCCTCTGTAATAAAAAAACCATCACTGGTGGACGTTGAAACCTGAACTATGGGAACTCTTTCTGGAAAAGTCTTTTATTGGCTGGTCTGTTTATTTCAGAACTGTGTAAGTCTCACCGTGTGGGAGTTAATCATGTTAGTTATCTGGTAAAACAACCTCATTAATTTTGTACTTCAGTGCTATTAACTACCATACTATATATGATTCACTGGAGAATTAATGAATTTAATCCTTCTGTTCAAATACAAAACCAAACAAGGTTAATTCTTTGGTTTATAACTTTTAAATAGATAAGTTAAAGCCTTAATGAATGCTTAGAGTACATTAGGAAGGCACCCACTGAAACTATTTAGCTATGGTAACTAGACACTTCCATTAGAAAGCCTAATTAATTGGGATCTAAAATTAACTCTGATTTGCAATGGACCATAAAACTACCCAGACCAAATTTTTATCTATTAATTTGATGGTTTGAAAAAGATCAAATTAAAGAAAGAGTATCAATAAATTATTGCTTGTTATTTCAATACTGTTCTCAGTATTTGCAACTGCAGTTTTAAAACAAAATTTTAAAAAATTGGCAGGCCTCAAAACTCATTCTAGATTGCATTTATCTTGGCATTTTAAGACACAAATAGTTGTGAGGATAAAGAAAAAATAGGCATATACAAAAGCTTTACAAAAGGCATCCAAAAATAGATTTATATTATATCCCTACCATTATCACTTTTTGCACTATATCTTACAATCTTATACAATAAATTGAAAAAAAGGCCCTGCTAAAGGAAACACCTGATTTCTGCTGTTACAAGTGCCCTTAATTTCAACAGCAAAAAGAATCAATAAGATTTTACTGCAATAAATGGAGTCCCAAAGAGGAATTTATTCTTTCAAAATTTCATGTTCTATAAATAAGGGGAAAATTTCAAATTAATAAATGAAAAGCAGAATAAGTTGAAAAAGCAAAAGCCGGAAACTGGCTCAGAAGTTGCTAGCTTAAAATACACAAGCTGGCAAACAAACAAAGCAATGAGACATGTCACAGGAACTGCTCAGAACTGCTGCTCCCAGTCTATATTGCAGCACAGCTATTCTTTCACAGCACAGAATTTTCAGGGTATTAGCCAACAGAGCAGAATAACAAAATATTTTACAGAAAATGAGTTATATTTATATCACAATCAAGTAAGGTCTTGTTTTACAGAGATATTTTTTATGAGTCATTCCTAAAAGCAGTTGCTAAATTCCCCAATGTCCCAACAGAAGAGATAGAGTACAAGCAAGTCTGAGTAAAGTGAAGAATGTAAATTTTTTAAACATATTATGAAAGACTTTCTTTCTCTCCCCATGGGCCAAATAAGAATTCCAAATAAATACTCTGCACTTGAAATAAATCACTACTTACAAAATAACCTTTGAAACCAAGGGTATGCTCATGTTTCCCTTCTAAATTTGTGGTCAGAAGCAATCCAGAGGTTGACAGGTTAAGGTAAAACGCTGCTCCTACAATTCTTTTCTTGATGACCACCCAACAGTAGCAGGAGCCACTCTGGCTCATCTGGGTGAGCAGTGGCTTCCCTGAACAAACCCACTTCACAACAGCACAGCTCCCAGGAGGCATCAGAGTAGATATAAACCTTTATTGGGAGTCAAGAAAACCTTTTGTAAGGGAGCTGCCAAACCCAGAGCACAATGGAAGAAAGAGCAAATGAAAATAAAATCCCAAGCAAACAAACAAAACCCAAAAAAACCAAACCTGAGCAGAAAAATGTATAATTTATGATTATGCTTGAGGCAAATGACCTTTTCTTTCACTCCTAATGTGGATGTGTCATCAGTGCAAGCCACATGAAGGCCCTAACCAGGCTGCAGAAGCAGTAGTCAAGTACCCCTGCTAAACTTGAGTATAAGCATGATATCAGATTTCCTATTCTGTTTCTCACCTCACATTCTATCTTAATTTTCCTTCATATATATCTATATAGCAAAAAAATACTTGACATTAACACTACAATATTAGTAGAATATTAATAAGGCCATACAGAGTAGTCCTCTGTAAAGTGAGGTTGACAAACCGGCTGGATTTCCATTGCCTTACATTTGGAAAGCTTTTCCACAATTGCATAAACCCCTATGTTTTTTAAAAAAATAATAGGTGAAAAAAATTAGAAACAGAACTTTTTACACAAAATATATCAAGTAAACTGTATCTAGCTTGTGGACTGGGCTTCTGATCCTTGGCTCTATCAGTAATTTAATTCCCAACACAAAGAAATATGCGAACATTTATCAATCGATCTTTTGTTGTCTTATTTCAGCAATAAAGAACTCACCAGAAATATCCTTTCAAGTTGATCTTGAATGTCTTTCATTCCTGGAAAAGCAGCGACCCCTTGAATCATTTCTACAAAGATACAACCCACTCCCCTATAAAATGAAAAGAAAAATTACAGCATTAGAAAGATTTCTTATAGACCAAAAAGCCAACAACAAAGCTTTTGTATCCTTTACCAGCATTTCAATATTTTTTTTGTTTCTTAACTGATGCCAGGCAGAAGGACAGGCATTTGCTAAAATCCCTGTATACAAATGAACACTTCTCAGGTGTTTGAAGACAAGTGTAGAGGTAGCAGGAATACGGTTGGTAGGTGTTGAGACCAATAAAGGCACAGCTGCTCATTTCTGTACTAGTGCTTCCCAAGTAGAGTAGTCATGCTCCCAAATAAACTTTGGAGATGTGGGATTGGCAGTGAGAGAGTATCCTTGGGAGAAGCTGAATGGGGACAGAACAACAACATGGAAGCACACTGGAAGGACTTAACATAGGAGGAGAATCTGGGAAAAGGTGAGTAAAAAGGAAAAGGGCACATGGCTACTCACAGTCACTGAACTAAGCTACTGCCCAAATGCTGGTAACTTTGGGGATGTACTTGCTTGGACTTTCTTCTCCCCTCTTGCAGCATAAATGAAAGAAGCTCAAAACCCATAGCTGCTGACCACATTCCCCAGAAGCTCTGAGTGAGTGATTCTGCAATGGGTTGAGAAGCCACGGGCTCCCTCCCCTGCCCACCGTGACAGCCACATCCTTTACAGCTCCTGTCCTCGATTTCCCACAAAACATACTTCACACGAGTTCCCCTCTTCCCACTGAGTTAAGCCAGTGGCAGAAGTACTGGGAAATCAGACGGTAATAATATCTGAGGCACACTGACTACAGCACAAAGAACGGATTCTCAAAGGTTGAGGAAAGCTTCTGTTACTCTCTCTCAAATTCCAGATAACCTGTAAACTTCCTGCATCTCAAAAGGAAGGCAAATTACAAACTTGCACTCGTATCTTTTCTGGATGAAAACAGCTCAAGACTTGCTTGTTCCCTCAGTAAAAATAATTTTAAGAGAAAACATCCCTCTTGGTTATCAATAGGATGCAGAATTTGATGATATACTTCAACTTCTTCAATTACATTTTTCTGCATACATTTTTCTACAACTTTCATATGCAAACACCCACATATGCTGTACAACCATATTTGTGTAAGCAACCACACAAAAACGCTCTTCACTCAAAGTAATAACATATTCAAACCCCCAAAACATGTATCAAAATGAACTAAGCATTTACAACACTAACTATGGTAGCACCTCCCCCTAAAACTGAGAATTTTGTTTCTGTGTCAGAAAATCCCAGCAATAACCTCTAATTTAACTTTGTTTTTAGAAGTAAATTATTTGGAATGTAGTAATTACATACCTTTTCATTGCCTATGCATCATGATGATGCATTCAGAAAGCAGCACTTAATTTTAGTATATGTATGCATATATTGGGGAGGAAGTGGTTCTAAAATAAAACAACTTAATGAAAACAGGTTGCATACTTTCATTAAGACTGGAGCTAAGTATTTATAGATATCTCTTAACTAGAAGTATCAGTAAATAACCTGTGCTTTACTCACCTCTCAGGCTTTGGAAATACCCCATAATGAAACAATTTTACATTTCAGGACAATGAGAGTTGATAGTCAAATTTCTTGAAGAAGAAAATTAAATATACATCACCATTTTCTAATTCTACAACCCAATGCATAGATATATTAAGTAAAGCTTCTCACTGGCACAGAAAAGTGGAAGAAAACTTTGAAAAGCCCAGTTGTGGTCAAATTTTAGAACAAATCAGGTGTTTATAAAAAAGAGGTTAAAATTTATGTTCCATATGCTTCTGTTGGTTACCAAATGAACTGAATTGATTAAACTGCCATTCATCATTTTGTCTGGTTAGTGCTTCATTAGGCACAGATAGGCACAATATATCTTAGTCAAATACTTATAAACAGTACCAGTATCTCAGGCAAGGAAGAATTCAAGATTTCAGCCAGGAATAATTTATTCAAGATGAGCAATAAAACAATTGAACTTAGACTAAAGAAAAGAAGATTACAGTTCTATTCCTGCAATCACAAAACAGGCATTTGATTAAACCAGTGTATCATTTGAGAGCATATACAAATCTACAGAGAATCTTCATCTAGCTGTTTGAACAGAAATGCTGTAAGGGCAGCAGGAAGATTTTGCCAAATTTTGTATTGTTTTACATTATTTATAAATGTGTCCCCTTTTAGTGGTTCTGACACAAGTATGAGCAAAAAATCAAGAACAGCAAACAACACTGAAGAAAAATTTCCTGCTTGGAAAGAAGAATCCTATTATATGTCTTGGACTCTTGTGCAGCCTAGAATTCCATTTAGTCACAAGCTGAAATAAAAAAGTACTGGAGTTAAATAAACACCTAATACAAAAATCAAAAGGGTATTATAATCATTGGGAACAGAAATATAAGCAACTTTCAAGATTTGAGCTGGAAGACTCCTGTTCCCTTCAGTCCACTTGAAAATCAAAGATGATGGTGTTCAGCACACTGATGAATAAGTCAATAAAAGGAGAAGTTTAAATGAATACTAAAAAAAGGTAAAACAGTAATACAGAAAAAGTATTATATTTGAATGAGGAAATGGATAGGAAATACCCAGAAAGACATAATAGCACATAAAGCCTTCAAGATGGCTGGATGGTATTTTAAATGCCATAGTGGTATCGGTGAATTTTAGGATCACAGTAAACAGAAACTTGAGTCTGTAATAGGATCCCTCCATCACAAATTGTAAGTGCACACACTGCAAACAGAAAAGAAATAAAGCCTCTACAAAGCCTTGAAATTCTGTCTTGTTTTTGTAGACCTCACAAACTTTTAAACAGTTTAGAGATGTTTTTGAACAAAGCAAAAACTATTTTCATGCCAGAAGACCTGGGTTTTGTGGAAAAATTAAGAAAATTATGTCATTCTTGGCTACAAGAAAGCCCAAAGGACAGGGAGAATGTGATGACTTCATATTTAAAATTATGCAAAATGAAGGACAAGGAAGAACTGATTAGGATCTTAATGGTTCCCAGAATGGTAGGTAGATCCAAAACAGTATAACTAGAAATAGCAGAATGCCTTTAGGAAATAAAAATTTTAGGGTGAGTGTTAGGGAAATGCAATTAATAATTGTGCTATACCCCAGCCTCCCAGTGGACATGAAGCACATAAGTTATAGCCATGTAAAACTAGACAAGCTGAAATACTTAAGAATATTCTTCAGGAAACAGACTTGCATTAACAGTAGAGTGGATAAGATGATCTCACACATCACTCTCATCTCTAGTTTCTATCATGCAAAGATTATTTCTTAAAATATGAAATAGAGGCTCTAATGTGCATGCATCTCCAAGGGTATGTTATCTAGGTAAATTTGTATGCTCAGCATACAATGACATTTTCAGGAAGCACTTAAAAATAATTTTTGACAAAAGAATATTACCTTAACAAATTTCTGTGTGTTCAGCTCAGATTTTATTACTCTCTTTATAGGACTTCTGAGTTTGGATAAATAAGCCAAATGCTGCAATGTTGTTCAGAGATCTTTCCAATGAAATGGCATGGGATAAGCTTGCAAAGTAAAGGTGACAGCCATTTAATGCTGAAATGGGTGGTTTACTCTCTGATGGCAAAAAGCATGACTAAACCTATTGGTATATTGATGAGACCATACGTGGCCATGCCATCTAATATTGCTCGTCTATTGTCCTGCTTAATTTTCTGGGACTCTGGCTGTCACCGTACAGCCTTACACAGAGTAAGAGTTACTAGCACAGCTGAATGGCTACTCTGGCATTTGAATTGACATAGTAAATGAGCCTGTAAAAATGAAACTGAATGCCTCGGGAACCTTTTTTTTTTCTTCTGCACAATTTTTATAATTCAGACAGGTATTCCCTTAAAATTAACTTGCTTACTGGTGGATTGGTTTTATGTGTTTGGCTTAAGGATACTCATTGCTGTCTCTGTGTAACAAAGATCCTTATTGCTACAAGAATCTCCAGTATATCTGTAGTTGAACACTGAAAAAAAAAAAAAAA
>VZTJ01005842.1:662695-735022 GCA_013397795.1 Orthonyx spaldingii
AAAAAAGACATAACAGCTTTGGTAAGACATAATATATAAAAGATTATAAGGGATGATTTCTTCAGTTAATATTATGATTTTTCTTGACAGAGTCATAAAAGAGACTGCAGACATACTCCAGAATAAGGAGCTGTTTGCAAACCAAGTTTTAGTTTATACTTAAATCAAGAATATAGAAACCCTGTATTCTTACTATATATGTTTTAAACTGTTGAATATTCTGCCTTGAACAGATCTGCTTTGTAGCAGGCTCAATGCAGGTGCTAATATTCAGCATGGCCTTCACAGTGAAAACCTATGCTGGGTCTTCACATATTTCTATCTGGTCATTATGCCTGTTTTCTGTGTGTAGGGTTTGGCTTCAGAGGGGGAAGGCATTTTATGAAAACCAAGTAATTGCTTTCAGCAATACCCCCGGAGAGATTTCCAAAATTCAAAGGAACAACAGAGTTTTCATTCAAGCTTCCCAAACTACACACTCTAATGTTAAATATATCAGAATTAAAAAAAAAGAAAAAAAAAAAAAATCCCATACTCCCCTTCAAAATCACACTGCTTTACTTTCTTTATGGAATTGTCACCAAGATATAATACTGGAGCATCTTCCATAAAATCCTAGTAATAAACATGTTGTATGGGCACAGAGATTTTTATCTTGTCTGATTTATTCAGGGGAAAAAAAGTCATGTTCCTTTATCATTCTGGTTATGAACTCAACTATGAAAACAAATTTTGGGGGAAAGGAATGTAAAGAAAGGGATTTTTCTTCTCCTTAGCTGATAAAAATCTGATTTATTCTACAGCAGCAGACTGCCAGACTGCCAAAAATGCTGAAGTTTGTTGGAATTTGTCTTTCATGACCACTACCCTTTGATATATAAGAAATAACATCTGATTGGCAATACAGTCTGATAAAAATACAGTGGCAATAAGGTAAACAGATTGCAGTTCTCACATAAGAAGTAATGAGTGAATCAAAATTTCCCTTTCATGATGACAAAAAACATTAAAATTTGTTCAGGACACATATGCAATGAGTGAAAACTAATTTACTTGGGAGTATGATATCTCAAGGTATTTCTTTACAGTCAGCCTTGAAGTAATTGTAATTACAAGAGAATAGAGTGGTCATGTTCCTGCCTGTGTCACTGAATACCTAGAAATAAAAGCTCCAGAAATTTTTTTTTTTGCTTTGTAGCAATGCTCAGTTTCTGTATTAAGAAATACTGTATTCATGAAGGATTAACATCCACATGATCCCTTCTTGCGGGATTCTCTTTATTGGACTCACTTGTTCTGTAAAAGCAGAGGCAAAATAAGCTCAAGAAAATATTCCTCAAACTTGAGCAACATTTTGCCAGAAGACTCTTTCTTTTTGAACATGTTCTTCCTGGTTTTCTTTTCTGCATCCAGATACCTTTACAATGTACTTTCCTTACACACATGAAACGTATTTCTAGCAATGAAAAAATAACAGCAAATCTGATGTTCCAAATGGATAAATGTAGTTTTCAGATAGGAACTGAAATGCCCTTCCCATAACTAGAGACCCAGACAGTTCCTCACTTCCCCACACATAGCATTTCTATGAATCTGAGCTTATAGAATTTTCCAATCAAAAGCTAATTCAGTTGATAAAACTCTTGAAGAACTCATTGACAGTGAGAGAAATTTAATTAACAATACCTTTATAGTTATTGCAATATCACCTTAATACCCTAATCCTACACATTAGCATTTCTTTGGAGTGGAAGTCATAATCATGAGGAACATCAAGGGCAAAAGAGCTGATTTCCCCAATGCTGTTTTCTCTCTCAGGCCCCAAGAAGAATTTCTTCAGGGCATAGTGAGACTACTGCTCTCACATTGCTCTCACTGCAAACTGTTTACAGGAGAAACAGGATAAAGATGCCTTTGTTATGTCCCCTGTGTAAAAGCCATAATTTGGTGCACTTGTGTCTAAGAGAAAATCCATTTTTATGTAATAAATGTCTTAATTATGGTTGCAGATCTTCATTGGTCAAATATTCATGAAAGCATGCATTGAATTACAGTGAGCACTCAAATCCACACTCATTGCAGGATATGTGTGAAAAGTGGCATGTTCCTGAAAAATACCATTTATTTTTCTAATAATAGGATAGAAAAATTCCCTACAAAGAGGTTTCGCTAAATTAAGCTCAGATTGAAATCACACATAACAACCCAGATGTAACAAAGTTAAGTAAGGGTGATTTAAGAAGCAATTTTGTAACATTTTACTGGCTTACTTGTAGTTCATTTCTTCCGCAGTACTAAACATGCCAGTTGATAAAAGTGAATTTAAAATATAGTCCAGCCCATAACTGCTTAGGTTACCTGTACTGTGACTAAGAGTGTATTCTTTTTTTTAAAAAAAATGACAGGATATGCAAAAAAAATTGCCAGCTGTTAGCAAACACAGTTTAAAGCCAGCTGCACTTCAAAATAAAATATCCCTAGTGACTTGTTGTAAGCAACCCAGATGTGGCAGCAGCACATGCATTACCAGAATCAAATGGATTTAATAGCCTGTTTAAATTGCTTCATTTACTAATATTATACTCTTCCTGTAAGGAACAAATAGAATAGGTTAATTTGGGGATTTTTTCCCTATGTTTCTGTGTTACTTATATATGGGTTTTAGTATGCCCTAAACCCTTTATGTGTTGAAGCCTATTTTCCTTGCATTGACTTTCAAAGGACTGTAAAATTCAAGGATTAGGACAAGTTACACCAGAGGCAATGCAAAACCATTTTCCTAGCTACTAGTAAGTCCTCATCAAGAGGGAAAAAAAAAAAAAAAAAGCTATATCAAAGGTTATCACAACTCTTTGATGCAGTCATGGGTCGTATAATACATTCACATAATGCTGCTGTATCAAGTGCTGTCAGCAGTAAATCACAAAACTCAACACACTGATTTCCATCACCAACCTGACACTATTGCGTGTATGTCTTCATTAATATTATTTTATTGCCAGTGGCTATTTAAAAAAGAATGCAGGAGAATGTAACATTGCGTGTGGATCATTAGCTTTTAGTTACTATTCTAGTTCTCTACACCAGCAAATGAAGTGTAAAAATAGCCCGCAGCCTCTGCCACCTGCTTCCCAGCCACTGTCCAGTGGTTAATATTCGGATTCTTTTTTCATGCAGCTGGTCTTCTACTCAGTGGGAGCCTTACTTTCTGTTCCTGGGGAACCACCATGAAATGTCATTTATCATGGCTATAGAAAAAGCCCTGTGACTTTATTTTTTTTCCTTTCTCGAAATAGAGGAAACAGCTGTGCTTTCTACCTTAACATTATTTAAATATTTAGTGAAGTGGCTGCCTAGTTTTGTCATCATGTAGATCATCAATAACGACACAGGAGAGCACACACTATCTGCCATAAGGACATAATGCCAGTAATTGCATAAAAATGCTAATGCTAAAAACACACTTTTGATAACAAATTACCAAATTATCTTGGAATCTCATAGTAGACAGGTTTCTCCATGTCTCCCTTCCTCCCACTCTGGGAAGCCACTAAATGGCTTTAATGTAATTATGGCTCAGCTCTGTACAACCATTGTGTAAGCACAGCCCCAAGCCTGCCTGTGCTCCAGCAGAGCTCACTGTTAGATGTGCCAAGTAAGCGCAAGTGACCTTAACACGCAGACACACCTCTCGCAATCTAACTGGAAATGCTGTCTCAGACAACCCAGCAATGCATAGAAGGAAAAATCTAAAGCTCTTCTGTCACACACAGCACACATTTGCTCTCATGTGATTTCTGAAGTGGCAGAGGCTGAGCCTCTGAACAAACTACAGTCGTGTGAAAGAAACTGTATTACTAGGTTTCTTTTTCCTAAGCTCTTCATAGTTCTTCAGTTTGTACAGGGCAGAAAAAATATTGTAAGGGCTATAAACTGAGTACAAGAGGAATACGACATTGCTCTTCATCTGAAACAGAACACACCACCTCTGTCCTCAAGCACCTGGATCTTTTTTAGGCCTATTTGAAATGCTCTGTGCAAGAGAACATCATTTATTGATATCATTGAAGATGTAACTATTGTGTTCTTCCCCAATACTCTTGCATCATTTTTGTCAGGAAACAAAATAATGACCTGGATTGCTGAAGTAGCATTTTAAGTCCTTCCTTGATCTTCTCTGCTGCCCATGTAATTTGAATATAAACATATGATTATGAAGGACATGCTCAGTCTGCAGGTATAGTAAATTTTAAATGCTTTTAATTAGCTACATGACTTAATTTAATCTTTGTTACAGGAACACCACATATTTTGACTGGACCTTCTAATAGCTCTTCTACTAAAATCATTATTGGGAGGAATGTTAAAAGATCTATTTTTGACAAGCTATTGGACTTTGGAATAAACCATTTTTATTTGTGGAAAAATTTTCAGCAATAATTAAAAAGTGTTTTAAAATTCTTTGCTCAGTTTCACAGTGCAGTGTTTTTTCAAATTAGGAAAAGTTACAAGTTTTAACTAAAAAAAGCATTTTAAAGTGCTTTTTGAGCAGGTTGCTCTATTAAAGCATTAAAAATTGTCTTTAGCTCTTTCCATGTATTCTCTTTGGAATTTACAAGTTGACTTATGTATGTGCAGACATACAAAAATATGTGTGACTCAAGGAACTGAACAAATGTAGAGGGAACTACAAGAAGATGAGCAGAAAGGACTATTTATCTCTCCCAGCTACTTCCATCCTCTGAGTCAGTTGTCCTGCCTCACCCCAAGCAAGCTGAGCCTCTTGCTGAGGGTGTCTGAGGTATGACTTGGAAAAGAGTTGATTGTAAAACATCAGGAGCAGATGGGCTGCAGAGATTGCATGCAACCTGTGAAGACAACCAGGTTGAACCCAATATTTAGGAAAACAGGACAGCTTTAGGATAGATGAGAAACTGAGATGCAGAAGGAAATTATTTTAGACCTGTGAAGTGGAGAATGGTCTGAAGAAAACCAGACAGTTGATAGGGAAGATGCTGCCTTTGCCTCTCTGGCACACTTGTAATATCACAATGTTCACACTTCGAGTTTTCTCACTCTCCCTTTCTTGCCTCTTGGTTCACCTTCCCTTAGAGCTAAACATTCACTTCAGCATTAGATACTCTAGTATTTATACTCTGTAACCCCTTCACATGAAGCAATCCTGTGACTCTAAATCATGCTCCCAGGAGTCAAGATTTTCAGGAAAATCTAAGTTTTCATGCCATAATCTCTGATTTCAGCTACCGGACTAAATACAACCTAGACGTGCTTAGTTCCCTTCTCCAGCAAAAAAATATTCCTACTAGGTCTTCAGTTTCAATATTACATTGCAAGATTACCTTAAAAATATTATTCACACACCACATGAAAACATATATAGTTACTTCTAGATTTTAATATAATCATTATTCTAACATTGGGTTGCCTGTATTAAGGAAAGATATTTCAGTGAACTGCAAAAAAATTACTGTATTTTTCTGAAAATTCCTCAGTATAATTTTTGCTCAAATGAATGAGTTGTAAAGGTTTAAAAAGTCAAATATGCATTAAAAAAACCAAAACCAAACCAACTAATCAACCAAAAAAACTCAAACCAAACAAAACAAAATCCAAACATATTACAGATCATAAGATCTTCTTTGTAAGGAAGAGGATTTTTTTCCATATTTCAGGATTTGTATAGATTACAGAGATCCTGTGACCTGAAAACCTACAAAATAAACAAAGAACCTCCAGCTTGGTTTTTAACAGTCAATAAACCAAATACCTTCCTTGTTCCTTGTTCAACACAGGACTAAATGATGTCACCAAAAACAAGCAAGGTGATATATATTGTACAAATCAAACTACTCTTCTAAACCTGCAAGCCTAAATAAAATCTGTAGGTTTGAAAGAAAACTATTCAATGATATTTACTGCTACCAAGTACAGCAGATTAAGAACTGGGGTTTTATGCTCACAACCAGAGAATTCTGGTTTTCTCCTTGCTACAAGTGGGCATGGTCAAAGTCTGTCTTTTGCAAAACAATTGTCATATCATATGAAAGTACCACACTAAGGCTACAAAAGTCAAGCAATAACTCAGTCTCTTGCAAAGCACCAATGGGTGCTGTGTCAACAG
Organism: Orthonyx spaldingii; assembly: GCA_013397795.1. Taxonomy (NCBI): domain Eukaryota; kingdom Metazoa; phylum Chordata; class Aves; order Passeriformes; family Orthonychidae; genus Orthonyx; species Orthonyx spaldingii. Next base: position 668,838 of record VZTJ01005842.1, read on the forward strand.
CAGGTATTGGCTGCCAGCCAGTGGAGTGGCAGGAGGGGATTCCTTTAGGGAGATACTGTATGAAACACACATATCACTACATACATGTTTTTTAACCTATACCAATGATCTCATTACATATTTGGTTTACACATCAAAAAAAACCCCAAGAGCTAAATACCCTACATAGAGTCTCGTCATCTATACTTACCACATGTCAAGGCAGGTGGAATATTCTGTTGATCCCAGAAGGACATCTGGAGGCCTGTACCATAGGGTTACCACTTCATTGGAATATGTGTGACTAGGAACTGATTTAGCTCTTGCAAGACCTGTGGGGTAAACACAAATAAATTAATGTAAACAAAGCAAAGAAATAGTTTGTATTGTGCAGGTACAATCTAAAAGGATTTATGAGCACATATGACGCAATGAGATGGGATGTTGCAAGAGTATTTTTCTTCTAGAACTGGAGAACATTACTTAATGGTAGGATCTATCATTAAGTACCTGGCTAAACAGAGCTGTGAATATTATGAAGGGATAATAAAATATGCTTTTCATAACGATGACCACAGGCCCAGGAGAGATGCAAAGATATACTGTGGTATACCTAAATAAAAGACAAATAAAGATTTTAATTGCCATTAACTGCTCATCCTCAGGCATCAATAGTCTTCCATTTCAGTGTTATTTAGAAAAAGAAAATTAAAAGGAAACTCCCAGACAAATGACGCCACAGATGAGATTTGTTCTTTTAGGGAAGCCTAAGGAAACCTTCCGCAGCTTACACTGCAAAGCCCAGCCTGCTTATTCAAGTTTACGTTTGAAAGCTGTAGACAACTTACACATTACCATTCAAATAAATGTTAATATTGCAGTAATACAGCAGAAAACGGTATGTGAAAAATTCCTCTCTCTCAAGAATTGTGTGTTGGCAGTGCTCCAATTTCAGAAATAATTTCAGTGAAATCTGTGGCCTACTAAAGATATAATAATTACAATAATCGTCTTTTAATCTTGTCAGTTATTTAAAATAATTCACATTACTACACAATCTATGTAAAAGAGATATCATCACATGCTAAACCTAGAAGCTTACAAGTATGTTTCCCCTAGAGAAGACTCTCTGCTCCAAAAAATGGAAAAAGATCTTCAGGGCTAAGGTGACTGTTCCTATCATGGGCCTGCAAACGCTTTTTCCAAATTATCTGATCCTAGCTACTGCCTTGAGTACATCCACTCCCTTGCTGGGAACACTGGACATGCACAGGTAATGGACATCAGGAGAACTGGGTGCTTTTTTGTGTCTTCCTGAACTACTGATTTTCCTTTAAGAAAACAAATGGAATTACTATGACAGAAGGGCATGTTTTACACCTTACAGAAACAAAGAAGCAAAGACATACACTCAGAAATAAGCAACATGAGAATTCCCAAAAGAGTGCAGATGAGAGCCCTTTGGCCCTTTATTCTTAATACACTGGAAAAGCTATTTAAGAACATTTCCTCTCAGTGAATATATCTCCATAGCAATGATGGCCAATCTTGCCAGCAGACTGCATTATCAGCTGATTATAGCAATTAGACCAGTGTAGGAGAATAATTTGAATTGTATGCCATGATCTCTTCTTTTAAAAAATTACATTTGAAACATGAATACCTATTTTTTATGTTTTCAGACCTCCATTTCTTTAAGGTTTGTGCACCTGTCCATCAGCTTGAAGAACAATTTGGCTTACAAAGACAACCCAGGGTTGGCCAGGTACAGTCCCAAAGAGGCCAGAGAAGAGGTCACATCATGTCTTCCAGTGCCTCTGCCTCCAGATTAATGTTTTTGCTTCTAGGAAACCGGAAACCACCAAAAGCTCTAACTGGTGAGCAGTTCTTATTCCTGGCACACAGAACCATTAACAAGCCTGAGTTTCTGTGTATCTATATTCCATGTGACTAAACTGAAACAGTATTCCCTGAATTTGTGGATATGAACCTACTCCTACTAAGCAATACAAAAATTATGAAAGGATTTGAGAAGTCTGGATGGTGAATGACTCCATCCTTTTTTGCCTGTCTAAGCCCTCTCGCTTAGTCTTGTCTGAGGAAGACTGAATTTGGTTGCAAATTTTAATCTACTCAGCTTTCATAGGAGAAGAGGCATAACCAAGCAGGGAAAAGGCTTCTTGAAGAAGCCAGCAACATAATGCATTTTGGGGAAAACTGTCAAAAAACTTTAGAGCTTGTGGGATGACAAATAAACTCAGATTTCCATGACACAAAGCTGTTGATCCACACATTCCAGAAATCTCCCATGTAGAGAGGAATGAGTACCCAATTTACCATACCAGAAATCATGCTGCAAATAGTAATTCCATAACCATGCTGGCCGGCCAGTCTCTGCCACTTTACTGACCACGATGGAGCTTTGCAAGTGCTATAGTCAGCCCAAGCACACCTCTCCTCCCCTCCTGTGACTGTTCAGTGTGGAACCAGTCGTCCCCTCCTGCTAGGAATGCCACCCATGCTGTCTCCACAGTATACTGCTTCTAGATCTCTTCCACCTCTAATCCATTCAACATTATGTAAATCCATCTGATTTTTAAAGAATGGCCCTTTTGGGCTCGTCCCAGCCGGTTCGACAACTAAATGCTTTTCTTTAGTCCATTCTTCACTCCCAAAACACTATCAAAGTTGCATTTGAGGTTAGCTGCTGCCCCTGGTTTCTCAGTTATAAGAGGATCATTCACAGAACTGAGAAACATTTACACAAAATCTTAATTTGTAAAAGCAAGCTGAGGCCATACATTAGTATCAGACAGCACCACCAGGTTAAGAGGTGTTCTGGTTTGAGTTAAACCATAACAAAAGGTTTATGAGTACATGCCACATGTTTTAAGTTGCGACCAATTGGTTTCCTAGTTGTCCACATACACTGCTTTGGAAACTAAATGGTAAAATGGAAAGCAAGAGTGAACAACTAAGGGAAATACTCACAAAAGCTAAAACTTGGAAGGGAAAAATTTGGCACAGTCCCACTGTTCAGTCAGTCACTCACTTCCCTTGTGCAGGACTGACAGCACCTGAATCAGGCTAATGCCTCGGAGGAGCTGCTCTCTCACAGGGAGGGAGCAACCTTTGCTTTTTCTGAATAATGCTCTGCATAAAGAATGCATTTGCAATAATGAACACTTTCACTCAAAGACTCAAAATTAATGCAAATGTGTCTCATTGCACATGAGACATGAAAAAAATACTCTCATCTTTCAGATATATTTACATTATAAGAAGAATGCTATCAAAATATATATGTGAAACACCAACAAGATGCTGCACTTCTTGTTTTGATGGTCCAGATGCAAATAGATGACAGTTACCAGGGTTTTCTCAGATATCCTTCTGCAAGAAAATTTGCTACATATTTTATACCTCTTTGCACATCCAAATACGCTTACTCATGCAAAATTTATTTAAGCACATCCTTCAACTGAAAGAAAACTGAAGGGTAAGATTAATTAGCACAGCATGTTCGATCGCTTTCTTTAAGGGTTCCCTGTCTGTTTCCATGGTTACACTGCAGGAAGAATGACAATCTCATTTTAAAAAAACAGACCTTATAGGGGATCATCAAAACTTCAAACCTTAATGGCCTGTGTGCATAAAAGCCAAAAGGTAAATGGCAGATCACCGGGTGAGTACCCAATATTTACATATTGCTGCCTGAGCATTGTTTTAGCCTGGGAGGGGGAGGAAGGACCTCCTGACAGCCAGTGAACTCCCCTCTGATTCCTGTGTCTTACGAAAAGGTAAAAGGTCAACACATGGCCTGCTGTTGCATCTCTATTTTGAGAGAAGGAACTCAAGAATAAGGCCCGGTTACTAAAAGTGAGGTCATTTTAAGACCCAATGGGGAATTTGTGTGTAATTACGGGAAGGACAGACACAGTTTAATGTTCTCCAGGCAGTAACTTCTATGACCATTATTTATCCAAAATGAAAGAAGAAACTGTTCTGATGCATTACATCCTGCAAGGCTTGCACAACATCATCTAGCTGCACTGTGACACACACCACAACTTCATTTTACCTCATTCATTAAACAACAGCTCAGAATACCCTGGGAAGCCCTGTGTTTAAAATACAGAGTGAATGATCTATGCCTATGTATGTTTATATCTTTAACACAGAAAATCCCCTGCTGCCTCCTACTCTGAAGTTAAAATAAAAAAAAGTAAGATGAAATTTTCTTCCTTGGTAAACACAATTGTCTCTGCTTCATCTGGCTGTATCTTAGACTCAGAGGATGTATCTGATTTTACCTAGGATCATTTATTGACAAAACATATCGCACTGGTTTATCACTGTAATTTTTAAATTGTATTTGGCTTTTACAAGAGGCTGTAGCTACATCCAGACTTGAGACTTATCCAATACACACACCTTTGGGTACACGAGCACAATTATTAATATTTGATATCTCTCTAGATGCAGGGTTGCTTTCTAGTCAACTTCATATGACAATCGAGAAGCCTTTGTTCACAGCAAATATGATTCCGCTAATGAGAAAACCAGTCACGTCTGCAAAAACAAAGGTTTACCAACCATGTGCCTGGTTTCCCTTTCTATTACACCTTAAATGTGTTGAGCAGTTTATTATTTTGATTTAGATATCTTTAAAAGGGCTCTAGCAAGCATACTAAAAAATAAAGTGCTTTTCTTGTTGCTTTTCCTGGATTCAGATTTTTTATGTGCTTCCTTGTTTAGCTTCCTGTTTTGTTTATTTAACAGTTGCTTAGTTTGAGGTAAATGGTTTATTGAACCATAGCTATGAGTCAGTAATAATATTAAAATGTCGCTAATGTATTCTGTTGTACGTCATGAACTGTCAACTTAACCTATTTACTCAGCTACTTATTTTCCAACAGAAGCACATTTATTCAGTGAATACCTGAGTGACAACAAAATACAAAAAAGTAAAATGGGTGGAGACACTGACACTGCTTCAATGAAGCAGTCAGCACTCTAACCCAGAAGCCAGTTCTTGGCAAACAAAAGTGTCCTGCAGCCCTTAGGTCCCTCTGCTGTTTATCTGAATCTATCTGTCTCCAACATGCAGCTTTACCAGAGCATCTGAGTTAAATTCCTCTCAAATAAGATAAATTATCTACAGTACCCTGTGTCCTGGTCCTAATATAGCCATTAGCTTATGATAGTGCTGTTCATTTATAAAACTTACTCACTATAAGGGAGAGACTAATTAGGATCTCAAATTAGTATTCCCCAAATGCACTTGAGCAGCGACTGGTCTTCCAAACTGGAGTGCAGGAGTCAGTTTTCAAGAGACAGAGAGAAGTAAGTAAGACAAAAGGCATGTGTGCCTCTCAGCCTGTCTGGTTTTTCCAGCTGTTATCAGCTGTTCTAATAAAAGATTATTTTTCCCTACAAGTCTTATCTCATGTATGTCTTCAGACAATCACTTACAGTAACACAGATGATAATTATTCTAGTCTGTGAATAGGACTCAGCTATCAATTGACAAATACAATTTGCAGAATGGGGAGACACAGAAATACTTTCCCTGCTACCAGAAAGAATGACTCTAGCACTTGTGAGAAGTGTTTGTCTCTTTCCAACAAATCCAGCATCAACTTTTTCATTATAACCGCTCTCCTCTGCATTTGTGCCACCCAAAGGATCATATGGAATAGAAGACAGGGATATAAGAAAGAGCTCAGCTCTTGGTTGTATAAGATCCCTTTGGTTAATTTGTTTGAAAGCCATCATAACTATAAAGCTGTTTATTTCCTTGCTTTAAAATCCTTATAAATAATTTCTGACATGTTTTGAAAAAAGCACATTGATTTTGAACATGTGCCATGACTGACAAATTTATTTATTGTCTATAAGCAGGAAAAAAAACACACTAAAAATTCTGTACTATGCAAAAAGTGGTACAGAAATACAAAAGAAATATAAACTCCACTTTTGACATCAGGAAAATTTATCTACCCCCATGGCATTCTGGGTTAGTATGAATATGTTCAAAGTGCCTCTGCTAGTCTGGAGGTAGAAAAATAACAGTGCAGGCAGTTACAAGAAAGGACACAAACTGCATCAACATCATAAACATTCACACAGATGTAAAAGCTAACAGGACTCAAGGACAGCAAGCAATTTAACATCAAAGATAACTTCTGCATTACAGAAAAGACCTGGATTCCTTATGGACATGGTATACATGCCCACAATTGTCTTAACAGCTGATTGATTTAAATCTTGCTTTCCAGATTCTGGATTTTTACTTAGCAATTTGTTGTTTCACAAAAAGTCTATGAGAAGATGATGCCATCTACTCCTACAAATGTCCCAGCAGGAACACACCACTTTGCAAATAAGGCTGTAAGTGAAAATGTCAGAATTACTCATTCCACAGTGAAGTTATTAGGTTTGAAGCAAAGAGTTAACAATTGCTGAACAGATGGTTTTAAATTGGAAAGATCTGCAGAGTGCAGGGAGGAAGTGCTAGAAAGGACAAACAGGCCAAAAATAATTCTTCACTAAAAATGAGAGGTAATGCATCTCAGGATATTTTAATATCCCTTGAGAAAAGAGAGAAAACAGGGAAGAGCTATGAATGAATGAGCCTAATCAATATGGGACAATTATTTGTGTAATAATAGTAATTTAATAGTGGAATAGTAATAGTAATAATAATAGTGGAATTTTAAGACATGAGTAATGAACTTTCTGAAGACAAGAAAGGTAACAGACCACTTTCACACAGTTTTGAGGTATAAATGTTTCATTGCCATTAGGATTTCCCCCTAACAAAACAAAGTAACCCAGAAAAGAAAAAAAAAAGATATTCAGGAGAACAGTGTTGTATGGAGACAAACTGAGAGCTGTGGATGTCCTATCTGGTAAGGTATAATAGTCCATCAAGCACCAATCACAGAAGCTAACAACCTACTGCAGGCTATTGTGCTTGATGCTAACAATTTACTGTGATCTCTACCCTTACAACTAAAAACAGGACTGCAAGAGTCATTTCTGGATGACTCCATCTGGCATTCAAGTAAAAATGAATCAACCCTTTTCAATTGGTACCTGGATAACTTATCATTTGATAGGTACTTGACGTATGGCATGAGACAGGTTAAATACAACATAGCAGTAAAGAAATAAATATGCTTGCTCTGTGCTCTCCAAGACTTACCTTTTTTAGAAAATCATCATGTAGACAAATTGCCCCCCCCCCTCTACCCAGGTGCAAAGAGGACTGAACACATACCAGATGCAAGTCAATTGTATACAGGGCATCAGTACCATTTCAATCCTTCTAGTTCCATGTTGTATTAAACCTGACGGCTGAAGAACTGTTTAATAAGCACAATCTGGTGCTACTGCAGTGATTCACAGTCATCCAAATAGAAACACAAAAGCTAAGTTTCACTGACAGTTTTATGTTCAAACATCTAATCCCAGTTGTTTACCCTCAGGTAATTTTGTTTCCTAACTGACCATACAACACTGGCATTGACAGGGTGATGCCACGTACTGTTCTCTCCACCTATTGAAGGGGTCCACAACTCAGTGAAGTGAACCAATACAGTGCTGGAGAAAAGACAACAACAGTAGCATGGCTACTGGGATGTTACTCTATGGAGTGATTTATTCCTGTGGGATCAGTTTTGCTGATCCATCATTTCCTATCTAGCTGTAAAATACCTGGAGAACTTTGATGAAGAGCATATCTCAAGTCATGGTCAGCTATTAAAAGCCTAATCAAGTAGCTGCACATTTATTTGAACTTGTCTAGGATAAGTAGTTTAACAAGAACAGGGCTACATGGAAAAGCAAGTATTTGAACAATATTAATATCCATAGACAAACAGTATTTTTGAAAAGCAGACCAAACAAGTATTTTTTTTATAAATCAAACAACACTGCTATTTGACATTACCCTGCAGGAGTGGAATCTGTGAATTTGAAACACTGTCACCCCATGAGTGCTGAAACCACTGATTCTTAAAACACAAGATCTGATTTATGTATAAATGACGCAATTCCATAGCTAGTGATACAATTCCATAGCTTCCAGATCCTGGCCCCTGTACTGCAGAGCCAGTGCAAGTGAGTTTGACATGCCTCCTTTTCCAGTGAAGGTGTCACCTGAGCACACATTCCTATGCTGCAGAATGCAGCTGCATTGGTCCCTCATCCAGCCTCAGCTTACAAAGCATGGCTGCCCTGCCTGGCACAAACAGTTCTCTAGAGCTCATGGAATTTAATCCAGGCTGAGTCCAGTACCGAGCCAGACTATTTGTAGATAAGAAAAGTATTTAGCTGACTTTTGTCATTGCTACAATATGATACTGCACAATTTACATATTCCCTTAGTAGGTAAAACACTGTCTTGGAGTTCTACCAAAGAACTCCAGTACATTTTGCCTGTGTTATCACATTAGTACATACATTCACATACTGGGTAACACCCACAGCATCTAAAGCACATCTGACTGCACAGGCTTAAGTCAGAGAAAAATTATCTGAAAACAGACATTGGTGCAAAACTAACAAAACTGAAAAAAGAATCTCAATTATATAAAAGTTTTTTAAAATACAAATAACAAAATAACTACAAAATAACTTGAAGATTTCACTAATTTTTAAAATTGTTTCCACTTTGCTTTCAAGAGTGAAGCCATGAAGAAAATCTGTGTAAGTACAGCTGCTTGTGTAAAGCAATATCAAAAAGCAACATCTAACAACAGAAATCTCGAGTCTCAGATTCACCTGTTCAATTGAATCGCTCCTCAAAACTCATTTAATGTCTATGTCATCTTAAATTATCTGCATCACAAATCTTAGAAGAAAAGTTTTATGTGAGAGACATTCCAATATGCTTGCCTCTAAATGATTATTTGATTTCGCATCAGTAATAAAGCATCCATATTCCTGCAGAGCTACCTAATCAGTTCTTAATACAATTTTGTCAAAGAGAAAGAAGAAATGAAAACAGACAATTTCATTTTTTAAAAAGTTGCTTTAGAAGGGCATTAAGGCTATTCCTTAACAGCATGATTCTGGAAATATGTAGTTTAAAAAACAAATGCTCCTAATGCAGCATTTCTCTCTAAAGAGATAATGAACACTAAAATGCCCCTGCCAGAATGGCAAAGCTGGAGCTATGCAACCCAATCTAGTCCTTTATGTACAGATGTAATCCTACCAAGTCAGTAGAACTGCAAAACCCTGTACTGGAACTAATAAAACAAGTGAAAATTTGTTTGTATGGAAACCAAGCCATTCTTTCATCTATTCTTTGATTTAACTTGAGGATGGTGAATGTACTTCTGAATGCAGGGCTCAATGAAAGTTACTTGTAGATTGCAAGCAAATGATCCCTAATAGTATTTTGACCCCTGACAACATACTCCTATCATACTGTTATTGAAGCATTCCATGCTTTATTTAAACCATTTACTCTATCAAGTTTACATGTATGAACCAATTGTTAGTACACCTAAGCATGTCTCATTTAGTATCACATCCTGCAACCTGTCTAGCAAAGCTGGTGGTAACCCTGAGCACTCTAAGACAGAATGGGCAAAGAATTGCCAAAATTTCAAGAAGTTAACATTAGGCATTTGTGTTTATGAAGTACATCTCAGTGATCCGCTGCCTTTTTTCTTATCCCTCCCCCCAGCTTTTTTTAAATTTAGTTAGTTTTTTTCTAAAGTCTACAGACAGGTCAGAGCTGAACCAAACTTCCAGTCTGCTTGAAGAGCCCAGAAATAACTTAAAAAACATTGCAATGACATATCCTTAACATCAATTATAGTCACACGAGCAAATAAATTTGATGCCCAAGTGACTCAAAAATTGCTGCAATAAGAAGGATATGGCTGTGGGTAGGAAAAAAGAGATTATATCTGAAAATCTCCTCCTACCTTATTTCCAATGACCACACCAAAAAATTGCTGTACAATTTGACATATCATGAGCCATAAAAGCCAAAGGTGGTAAAACTGACCTTGGAGGAGAGCTTGAGAACCTTTAACAAGGTGAAGATCTAAGCTGCCATTCTCCCTACCATGTAAATCAAAAGTTACTCAGCACCATTTCCTCCCCATGCAAAGCAGTTGTTAATGTTCCCACATCACCCAGACATTAAGCTGCTGATTCCTGATCTTCCACATTTAAGTTTTTAACTTTGGGTCTTTCAAATTACAAGACCAAAAGGTCACATGAAGTTTAGTTATTTGTAGTATACATAAGGGTAGCTGCTTGGAGTCACCATTTATTTGTATAGTTTTTGGAAATGGAAATCACTGGACCGTGCTTGTCTTAGCAATACTAAATACTTCTCCATCGATTTCCATTTCCAAAAACTATCATCAAGGCTAACTGATGCAGGGAAAACTCTCATCTTAATGCAGGCAGCCCTGCAAGCATGATTTTAATTTATATCAGGACAAATTATGCATCTATGACTATATTAATACAACCAGCACTGTATCTTTCAGAAGGAATGAAAAAATTCACGCATAAATTATTAAGAATTACCTAGATAAAAAGTGACTGTGTTGCAGAAAGGTAAGGTTTTAAACTGTCTGGGACAAAACAAATGATGTAATAAATTACAGAGCCATCATTTCTTTAAAATGCAATCTCAATTATGGAATTATTTCTGACCGTGTTAAAGGCACATTTCTCGTAATGAACTGCCAGTTCTGTTCACGTTAATCTTTTTCTTTGCATATCAATATTTTTGTTCTGACTGATGATGAATTTTTTCTTCTTTAATCCACACCTTCCCCAGTTAACCTTTCACATCCACATAGCTGATTATTTCCTGTGTAAAATAAATCTGCATAACCATTAACACACTAATGACATTAAAATAATTTTAAAACTTGGCATAATTTTCTCACTATATAATACAGTATGTTCTCTTAAATAAGGAAACATAAAACAAAATCATAATCAGACCAAGAAAGCAAAGATAGAGAGTACTATGGGAGCTACCTGGAGGCCTATATTCAGAAGCTTTACCATAAGCAGTAACTTTTTCTATAGTATTTTCTCCCATAACTGCTGCAATAGAAACACGAAAAGAGGCTTCAAAACAATAAAGTTTAAATGAAAGTTTGATATTTTAAATGCAGGCACTTGTAACCACGATAATCAAAAGGATATGGACTAAGGCTATGACAGAAGCAAGAGGTGTTGAAAATGTTCTCATATAAAACTGAAAGAACACCATCACGTGACTGAAAAAGGCTTTTTTCAAATAAAACAATATTTGTTTTAAATAGATCCACAGATTCATTTGGATGGATGGATGGATGGATGGATGGAAGGATGGATGGATGGATGGATGGATGGATGGATGGATGGATGGATGGATGGATGGATGGATGGATGGATGGATCTCTTTTGTACAGACAGCAGATCACAGTTCTACATGTCTTCTGTGCCATTGTCACATAACAGTCTAGTTCACACTTAGGTGGGCAATATAAGGCAATAAAAAAAAAATCATGATTCTCATAATAACACAGCACTGATCTATCTGCAGTACAGATGGAAACAAATCCCATGTTCTTCTTACGTACAAAACACTGAAACAGATTTTTCATCGCGGTTGTTTTAATGGTGTCATAACCAACTTCCTTTATTACCTTTAATGGATAATTAAGATGCTTTCCTCCTATTTAAAGGCTTGATATAACTCTAACTTGTAACAACAGAGAATTGGATTGAACCCTAAGTAATCTGAGATGCATTTAACAGGGGACCCATTTAGTGAGTCACACCAATCTCCAGGTCCTTCATGCTTTTTAAAATATAAAACATTTTCCTTTCAGTCAATAATCCTACACAGTGCTTCTCAGTGGGAAGAGCTTAAGTTACAGCTTCTGCTTTAGTAAAAGCTGAAAAGGCTAGTATTTAAAGAATTTTAATTTCAATTGTTAAAAAGCAATCAGTGAAGACTGGCATAGACAAAAATTCAGTATGTGGCTCTACTTTGCATTAACAATTGGCAGAGAGAAGTTGAAGTTTTAGTTGAATACAGAACCTCCCTACAGTTTTTGCAATTGCTGTCTCCAGATAGTAATCCCATGTCAAATCCCATGTCAAATTTCTTCATAGACTATGAAACCCAATTTCTGCCCATAAGGGATTCTTCCTGCATTAACTTTCACATGGTAATTTTTTGCATAGATTTAACTGGTACCTCAGAAAAACCATCATCTCTATGAAGCAAATTAGATGGAGATGCACGTTGAGAGCAATAAACCAAATAAATATGAGAAGAAAGAAGCATTTCCACCAGCACCAGACACACCTTCTCCTACATCTTCACCTCTGAAACAATTCTTTAGCCCAAATGCCAGAAATGAGATCTACCCCTTTGCATTGCTGCTGTTTGAAATTTTCTGCCACTTACCCCTCTCCCTCCCTGTTTCACCACAGATCTGGGCATGACAACAGAAGGTCACAAGTACAGCATATGAAGCCCTTTCTCCTGGAGGGAAAGGGAAGGAGGCAGCTTTGGTACTCCCTGACAGCAGCCAGTTATACCATTAGAAGCTGAGAAGGAAGGTCTGGGGGTGGAGGGAAAACCTATCATCCTGGGAAAGCAAAATAAATAACATGAGAGCCTGCTACAGGTCTCTGGGTCCACAGTGCTCACAGCTTTTGCAGCCTACAACATTTATCCTTCCTCCAAGAAAAAAGAATTTAAGGAGCCATAGCTATCTATCAGCTCTGCTCCTAAGGTTTGGCCCTTACTTTGCCTGGATCTAGAAAGCGTGGACGGCAAGGGTTTTTTACCGTGACTCACTAACAGGTGATCAAGGCTGTTCCAGGACAAACACACACAGTCTGCTCTGTTGCTCCAGCCCCAGCTGCCTCTGTAAACAGCAACGGCAGCTTCTGCACTCCATGGAAAATGAGGTATTTACGGTTCATTACAAAAATAACTGTGCTTTATAAAGACCTGCAAGCTGACTCAGGTTTGAGCAGTTTGGGGTTCACTTGCCGGATTCCCACTTCCTTTTTTTCAACTTACTCACAACATTGTCACTGAAGTAATCTTCATTTCTTGATATTTAATACAACTAAAGTCCTCAAGGAAGCCCATTACTGTTGTTCCTGAAGGATACAAGAACCAATTCTTCAAATGCTGTTATCAGAAAGGAACAGGCTGCACCTGGGATAACAGCAACGTTCCACAGGAATATGGGAAAGAAATAACTTTTCTTTCCATGTTCAACTCAGACAGGGTGTTAGAAGTGTCTGTGGACCTATGTTTGGGAGAAACTGGTTTCCTTTATCAGCAGCAGCTTCTGATAACCAATACCTAGACAGCTTCCAGCCTTTCTCTAGAGCCTGCAGAAGGGCTGCTGTTTTGGGCCAGCTGCCTCAGGGGTGACCAGGCTGCTCCTACAACTCACCCCAAAAGGCTGCAATGTTCCTTAGGCTCACTCAAAGCCAGGCAACCAAAGGGACCCAGCCTATGTAAGCAGAGGCACTCTCAGAGGAATTTTGCTAACGATTTCATCAAGCTTCACCAACAATATCATACCAGCTCTTTGGGCACTGAGACAACTCCTTATACCAGCATCTTCAAGAACTGATACTCTGTGGAACATTTACACAGAAAAACATTGCAGTTATCCATGCAAGCAATCTTTCAGGCTATTCAACCTTTCATATGAATTTTATACCATACATTATAAAGAAATCCTTATGGGATTATTACTGTGAAGAAAAAACCCCTAATTTTTTTTCAACCTGTCAACACAGTTTTAGCTATTTTAACAGTAAGCTATACAGGAATAACCTTGTCCCTCATGACATTCCCTGTCATGCTCTCCACAGAAAAATCTATATGGAAATGCATGGAAACATCCTCTCTAATACTCAGCTGCAGTTTTAAACTGCAACTCCATTGAGTATAATTCCCTTTATTATAATCCTCAAATCTCTTTGCTCCTGCAATCTATTATTGATCATTCTATGTATCTAAAAGGATGCATGGTTGAATCACACTGACTTGATTCTTTCTTTTACTACATCAGAGGGCTTTATATTAACAAAACTCCAAAAGCTTAAGGCAGCACTTTCACCATAATACAGACCTCCTGCAGATCCTTACTCATCCAAAGAGATCCCCAAAGACAACAACATGCAGTCAGGAAAAGCTTCAGGGTCAGTGTTATTTGAGAGAGTAAACAAAAGACATTTTCATGAAGATGTCATGCTGTTTTTTCTCTCCAAAGCCCATTTCCACAGAGGAGAAAGAGCAACTCTCATACTGCAGAAACAAACATTAAAGCATTAAAATACTAAGTTCCTGATGCTCCTTGTCACTAACCTTGCAACACTAGAATTTGTTGGTAGCGTTACCATAGTTTCAAGATTTTTTAAAGGACTAAGATTACCAAAAATTGGGGCAGGGATTGGGAGGCAGGGAACACACCTATTCAAGTATTTTCTAAATTTTTCAATTAGAAATTTTTCAATTTAGAAAATTATCAATCATCAAGTTTTCCTATCCTTGCAAATTACAGTCAAGCTAACAATACTTCTAGACCTGTTGTTCCATACTTTGAAATCATACTTTGCATTTGTGTGCCTGCTATGTAGGTACCAAAACTATGCAGGTGCCTGTACAGTTTATACACCATGTCTTGGAGCCATAGCACAGAGAAAAAGGCAGTGTACATACTAAAAAGAATGGCATCCAATCAAAAGATGTGATTACACAGAAGATCCTTGCACTTACAATAACTGCACAATCCAAAACAGAGATCAAACAGGTCTTCAAACTTCACATTCACCCACTCCATGCAGTTCATTTCTGTTGCAGGTCTAACAGAAGAGATGAAAGGGAAAGGCAGCTGCAGGGAAGATTCACAAACATGAAATTCCCTGAGAAACAAACTCCAGCAACAGGCTGATCACCTCACAGGTGAAGCAGGCCAACGGCCCTACTAGTGACTTGGCCAGTTTCTTTCACAGCCTCAGAAGTGCTTTTACTGCATCATAAGCTAGTCAAGTCTAAATGTTTTGTTCTTGATGCACATGACCTGATGATATTCTCAGTGCATTGAAAGGTCATGTCACCTCAAAGCTATGTAAATCTTTTATCTGAAAATATCTAATAACAGGTATAACTATGTATTTTTCAACCCAGAAAGCACAAAACTATTTTAACTAAAGGATATGTAAGAGTAATTGTGCTATGATCAGATTTAAGATCTACATTTCCTGGATGTGTCAGATATTAGTTTGTTAGTGGCTCTTTTCAGAGAATAAGAAACAAGGCATAAAAAGAGTAAATCCTTCCTGGAAAGTCCCACACAGAAGGTGGGATTCCTCCTACCTGATTATTGTCAGCTATTTAGGGACTTGGTGCTGGAGTTTATTAAGTATGATAATCTGCATGCAAACATAACTGATTAGACAATCTTGATTTGTATCAGGATATACAATAACTAAATACCAATATCCAATCATTAAGAAACAAAACAAAACAAGCATGGTATTTACTGAATCACAGAACCACACAAGAAGGAGAATTTGCCTAGCCCAGTCTCCTAGATTGCTCAAGGCTTAGTCCAGTGAGGGAAGCGAACAGAGATTTCATAACATCTCTGGGCTTCTCTAGTGCTGAAGTACTTTCATACTGAACACTTCCTTCCTTATAGCCAGTTGTGTTTCAGCTTATGACCCTTATCCCTCATCCTCCCACTGCGCACCTCAGTAAAGAGCACCATCATGCTCTGCATCCCCATCCTCTTCATAACCAACTCTTAAGATACTGGGAGGCCGCAGAGCTACTCATTTCATTCCAGAAGGCAACCCCACAGATCAAACATGACTTACCTTGACTAAAACTGGCAAACATTTTCTTCACACCTACAGAGGCTACTTCCAAGAAACCTCACTCCATTATTTTCTCAGGGGTAGTGGTTGACCAAGCCACAGTACTCCAGACCTTCCTTCTTGCCCTTCTTGCAAATAGGTAAAACGATAACTTTTCTCCCGTTATTGGGAACCTCCCTCAGTCTACAGTCTTTCAAAGATCACAGAGAACAGCCTGACAATGATATCAGTTGGCTTTCCCAGTACCCTCAGGTGCATGGTGTGATTCTTGGGTTTGTCCTGGGCAGGGCCAAGAGTTGGATTCTATGATGCTTATGGGTTCCTTCCAACTCAGGAGATTCTGTGATTCTCTGAACTCACACAGGTCAAGATTTCGGAAGATACCCAAGATCAGGTATTTTCCACTCACACCCTTCCTCCCTGAACCACATCTTTGAGAACAAAAGCTGTGAGATCTTACTCATGAAGACCTAGACAAGGAAGGGACAGAGCACCTCAGCCTTATCAGAGTCTGCTTTGACTTACTCCACCCACTTAGCATGGAACCTACATTTTCTACAGCCACTTATTGCTCTACTCCATCATGCTCTTCCAGCATTTTACCTTTGCATCCTCAACACTCTGTTGTTGCCAATCTCCTCCCTTACCTTGACACGTTTTCTGCGCAGAAATATTAATCTCCTCACACATCTCCTGGGGCCCTTCCCGCACCTCAGACCCTTCTGCCTGTGGCCGCTCAGAAACACCGTCATATAAAGTCAAAGATAATATGCCTAGCACAGTTTGTCTAGTCCTCTGGTCCTTTAATCTGTATTTGCTTCTATAGTCTTTGGTATGTATGGTGACTCTATCCCTTCCCCGGCCAGTCTGTTCCAATGCTTAACCACCCTTTCAGTCCCAATGTCCAACTTAAACCTTCCCCTTCACCTGCTCCGTTGCCCTTCTCTGGACTCGCTCCAGCACCTCAATGTCTTTCTTGCAGTGAGGGGCCAAAAACTGGACATAGGATTTGAGTTGCAGCCTCACCAGTGCTGAGTACAGGGGGACAATCACTTCCCTAGTCCTGCCGGCCAGGATGCCATTGGCCTTCTTGGCCACCTGGGCACATGTTGGTTCATGT
The DNA here is from genome assembly GCA_013397795.1 of Orthonyx spaldingii. NCBI lineage: Eukaryota > Metazoa > Chordata > Aves > Passeriformes > Orthonychidae > Orthonyx > Orthonyx spaldingii. The sequence goes on from VZTJ01005842.1 coordinate 685,834, forward strand.
TCAGTCACTGTCAACCAGCATCCCGAGGTCCTTTTGCACTGGGTCACTTTCCTAATACTCATTCCTAATACTGTAGTACTGCATGGGTTTGTTGTGACCCAAGTACAAGACCCAGCACTTTGCCTTATTGAAGCCCATATAACTGGCCTTGATCCCTCGATCCAGCCTGTCCAGATCTTGCTGCAGAGCCTTCCTACCCTCCAGCAGATCAACACGCCCACCCAGCTTGGTGTGTCTGCAAACTCACTGAGGGTGCACTGGATCCCCTCTTCCAGATCATCAGCAAAGACATTCGATAGGACTGGCCCCATTCCTGAGCCTTGGGGAGCCCCACTCATGACCAGCCACCAACTGAATGTTCATCACTCTCTGAGCCCAGACATCCAGACAGTTTTTAACCCATCAAAGAGTGCACCTGTTCAAGCCATGGGCTGCCAGTTTCACCAGGAAAATGCTGTGGGAGACAGTATCGAAGACCTTACTAAAATCCAGGTAGGCACATCCACAGCCTTTTATCTACTAGGCAGGTTACATGGTCGTAAAAGATCAGCTTGGTCAAGCAGGACCAGCTTTGACAAACTCATGCTGGCTGGGCCCGATCTCCTGCTTGTCCTGCACATGCCATGTGAAGGCACTTGATGTGATCTGCTCCATGACCCTCCCTGGCCCTGAGGTCAGACTGACAGGCCTGTAGTTCCCCAGATCCTCCTTCGAACCCTTCTGGTAGATGAGTGTCACATTTACAAACCTCCAATCACCTGGGACCTCTCCAGCTAACCAGGATCAATGATAAATTATGGAGAGTGGCTTGATGAACTCTTCTGCCAGCTCCGTCAATACTCTCGTGTGAATCCCATCTGGACCCATAGACTTGTGAGTATCTGAGTGGCACAGGAGATCTCTAACTACTTCCTCCTGGGTTGCAGGGACTCTGTTCCGCTCCCTGTCCATGTCTACGAGCTCAGGGGGCTGGTGGCCCTGAGGATTACTAACCTTTCTGTTGAAGACTGAGACAAATTCTTATGGTGTTACTCATTAGAGGTTTAAAATACTTTATTTGTACTTAAGACTGACATATGCAGGGGGAAAAGAAACAAACTCATAGACAGTTAGCCAAATTCACACCACAGGATCTAAAATAATTCTTGCACTTCATTCCATAAGATTTCCTAATATACTTTACTTTCCTCTGGACTTTTAATTAGATTTCAAAAAGAATGCAGATATGGTGTTAAAGAACTATTTTCATAGTAACAATTACTCAAGATGTGCTCTCCCCTATTATATCGTCTCAAGAAAGTCATTTCTTATAGCTCATCCATTTTTAATTTGATAAAGCCTCTATATTCTGTTCTCCCTTTTCATTTGACCACTGAGTCTTCTCATAAATGTTCATTTCCTAGCAGCTAGAGCACAACGAACAGAAAAGCAAACCACTGTTCATCTGAACAAAGACACTCCCACACAGTGGAGTATCTGTGTCTGGGAGCCCTGCTATAGAAAAACACATGCCCACAGTTATTCAAAGATTCCACTTCAGCCGCAGTGCAATGCACTGGCAGACATGAATAGCCTTTCTTTTACCTTGTTTATTCAAGAACTGTGATCCACTAGCCTGATTTTAAGTGTTTGATATCCTACAATGAAGAGATTAAATAAGCCTGACGCCAAATGAAAAACTTTAGACATGATGTTGATTTTTTTGGTAAACTTATGAAACCAAAATATGAAGGTCTTGTCCTCAGAGACTAAAAGGCCTTTGCTCTAGGATTTTATATTTATTATGCTAGCAAAGTCAATCCTATCTCTGACAGAAACTGATTTCTTGATAGGTTCTCTCCTGCCTTGAGTGCATTTGAAAGCAAAGCAACCATCTTTTTAATTTCCATACTGCTCCTTATGTAATTAATCAAGTATACAATCTAAACTGACTTCCTTTCCAAGCACATTATTGCAAATTACTCATTTGTGGGAGAAAAACATAAAGAGAAATAGGACTGTATTTTACATCTTGTTTAAGAATAGTCTTTCGTACTGGGAAGGTGGAAGATAGGCTATAATAATACAGCATTTAAAGAAGTAAATGTGCACAGGGGCACAAAGAGAGCACATGAGTGTGCTCTCATTTCTCATGCTTCCAGTGAAAGAGGTCATGACCCTTCAGACTTTAACCTCATCACTCCTAATTTTTCATCTTGGTTCTCAGAAGAAAAATTTAACCCATCTGGTTTTCGGTTTTATGAGGTCATGAGCCATGAAAGAAAATCTAGCTTTAAAAAAAAAAAGGAGATATTTAATCTTCTCTCTGTGTATAAGAGTAGATTATGCAGATATTTCTGTTATGTCAAGACAAAAGAGGAAAAATATCCTCTGCAAAATACTACACATTCATGTGTCTACCACTGTGTAATTCTTTCTGGTTGTACTTACACATTTCTAGTGCCTCTATCAAAATCATGCACAATGGTCAACCTTAAACTCTGCGAATACAAAACTGTGAAAATCCTGCCTTGTATGTCATCACTGTGATATTTAGTCTGGTGCTACAATGAGGCACTATTTTCATCAGAAGTGATAGATAGTTACATTTCCTACTATACCAGGAGAGGAACCAGCTTTCCACCTTGTCCTCTGCTCTGTTGCAACACCAGGCAACACAACCAGACAGAGTCAACGTGTGTCAGAGTTGGACATTTCACTGATCGGTTCACACCTCCAGCAATGCATTTAATAGTGCTGGTGAAAGGCAGGTTGTTTATTTTTTTCTTAAAAACACAGCTAAAAAGTTTGCAGCCTCCCTCTCCCCAGCCACACAAGCCACAGAGCTTCAGCAACCCACCCCTATACCATAAGAAACATTTTACATGCTTGTTGGTGAGATCTTTTATGGTTTTGAGCATCCACCAAAGCTAGAGAACCATCATTACAATCTCCTGAAAGATTTGCATTATGGAGATACGTGGAAGTCAGGTTAGTTCATAGTATTCTATATATAAATGATACAACAAAACTATTAAACAGCACAACACCTTCAACAGAGGGTTAAGTCATATTTCACTACAAGAACACTGAATGATGCACCTGTTTCATGTACTTAAGAGATGAAAGCTCACAGTAAAATGCAACATATAGGAATGTTTTTTTAAAGCATATATTTCAAAAAACAGCAAGTTTTGAAAAATTACAACAAAAAAAATATGTAAAACCAGGAAACAATTGCTTCTAACACTGTTCCTCTAATTGCCTTACAATTCAAAGGCCAATGAAGTTTTTGTGGACTGTGTCCACCTTAAGTCCTGTTCCCTTCTCCAGCATAGCAAATACATACTGAGCTGATAATTGCGGTAACGCTAATTAAAAGACAAAACCTCACGACTACATTAACAGTGAAATTGCCAATTAGCACACAAGGTTTCCTCATTACTGCTGCTGCATGAGATGTGAAGCATGATGTGGACAGCAGTCATAAAAATAAAAGACACTTTAAAAAAGCCAATAGGTCACATTTTCGGCTTACTTCAGAAGTTCTGCTGGAATCAGTAACTGAGAAGCTGACCTATAGGAAAGAAAGAAATTCCTACAACCTTTTGTGAAAATCACAAAAGAAAAATATTGCTATTTTTCACATCTGCATTCACAATGGTTTTCAGAGGAAAGAGTACTTGCCTTGGTGTAGCCACTAGAAAATTTAAAAATTTTAAAATAGGCCAAAGGCTAAGATTTCAGGGGATCATTTATCCTGACTTTATACTCCACATAAGGCTTCCCCAGAAAGAACTAATGGATACTGAAAGCAGTCCAGATGATCCTAGGGTCCTTTATTCTATGGAAGGAACACTTGTGTCCTTCAGTCTCTTTCAATGACCATTTAATCAAAATTAATCCCAATTTCCACAACCCTAGAGCTGCTTCCATATAGTGATTGTGTTTTTCATACAGTCTGTATTTCCTTAGGTCTCTCTCTACCTTTTTTCTTTTCTTTTTGAAGGTTTTTAATTCTAATTCAGAGGTCTCATGGTAAATAAAATGGAAATACTTTCAGCATTATCTTCCTTGAGAGAACTGGAGTAGATATTTGTTTTTCACTTGCTTCCTTTTAATCAAGCATTTTGTTGACCATAATCAATTTCTTCACTCAGGAGAAAAATGTGCAATTATCTACAATGAAGAAGGTGTGTCTAAGGAATAGGGTGGGGGGGGAAGAGAATTCAATGGAACCATCTGTCTGACATTCCTACAACATTATAAGAGACTTGTAATTAACTGCTTGCCTACCAAAGTCTGCCAGCTTTAACTCCCCCGTGTCACTGATCAGAAGATTCTGTGGTTTCAGGTCCCTGTGCAAAATGTAACGCTGGTGGATGTAAGACAGTCCTCGCAGCAACTGAAATAAAAATAACTGAAAAAGAGGGGGACAAAAAATGACCTCTGTTAATATTTTGCATATAACCACAGGTGATTTCTTCACAATATGCAGGGTGCTTGCGCATTGTGGTAACATTGCGTCAGAATTCCTCCCAAACTGGCTAATTCCCACCCAAATTTAACACAATGAAATTTCTGTCTGAAAAATACTTACTTTGCAAGGACTAAACTCAGCCTCCAAGCCCTACTATATCATAGATTCAACCTGTCTGCTTTAAAAAGAACAAGAGTAATACAACCATGTGCAGAAGGCTTGGTTTCTACCAAATTATAATTATATTCCATTTACCCATATGGCCTTAGAGATTAGGTGGTAGCCTGAAGACAGATGTGTATCTTCACTAATTATAGGAAACAACAGTACGGGGTGGATAGGGATGGGGAGATAAGGCTGGGGGATGGGACACTGAAGCTAAAACAAAGAAGAAATTAATAATATAACAATAATGCCTGTGTACCTAAGGAAATCTGTGAGTACAACAGATTTTATCCTTCAAAGTTCATTTTAATGGGAGTTTCTTATGCATTTTTCATTCGGAAATAATAACTCTCATTGAACCTGAAGACGACTTTTGAAACCTACTTGCAATAGTCTTTAAGGTAAATTTAAATAGAAACCTAACTCTCTCTCACCTGGTTTCTTAGAGTCCTTCCCTGGACTCTATAAATGCTTACCCCTAAAACTAAGCATCACTATTGTGTATTTTGTAATTTACAGTTATGAACAAAGAGCGGGATGAAGAAGATCTTTTGTCCTCTCCTTTTCATCTCCCGCATGCATCATTCTCCCACATCCTTACAGACACTTGCTGTGAAAGGCTGTGTTAACTGTCATGGGTTTTGTCCATACAAAGGGTGAATCAACTCCCAGGAGTTTTCTTTGCAGTTGTGAAAAACCTTTCCTAATGTAGGGACCCTTCCTATTGCCTGAAATATTTTAAGAAATACTTCAGTTTCTAAATGGGAACACAAAAATCCCTTCCAAAGCTAAGCATGAAGGATTCAAGAGCAGATACGGACTTCTTCCCTCACAGCTCAGAGGACAGCGAAATGTGCTCTCTAGGAAGATGTGGAAACCACACCAAAGATTTCGGAAAAGTCAACTCAGGCACATAAGTATTTCTCATTAACTTGCAACATAAGCATCCTATTTAGTGATTACTGAAGTGAAGAGACATTATAAAAAGAGTTACAAAATCTGATTATAGAAGAGAATAAAGGCTGACATGAAAGAAACAGAAATGTCATGTTACTGAAGTTGAAATGAATTTAACTGCATTTCATTTTTTCCCTGAGAGCAAACACAATACACTCTATGTTTAGCTATTTAGCCAGGGCACAAAGAGCTGCATCAATCACCTTCTTGCCAGGGTTGAGTCTAACAATGTGCTGAGGAAACCTAAGAGCAAAATACAGAAAAAAAGAATAGCAGGAAAGTCCTAAGTAACATGCACATTCCGTTTTGAATTGTGGTTAAAGTGGAATTCATGGTACGTAAAAACTATTTTAATAAGAGCAAGAAGCAGAAATGGCTTTCATTACAGCCTGAAAATATCAATTAAATTCTATTAAATTACTTCAAAATAATTTTTTTAATAAAAAGATGGGCAAAATAATCAGTTTGCTAGGCTAAATCAATAGCATTTAACTTCAAACATTATTTTTAAATATGCAAAGAAATTTCAATTATCATGGTAGCTTACAGCACTGTAATCTTTGTAATAATTCAAAATACATTTATTAATGTCTTTCATTTGGCTTTAGTGCAAAGAGCCAAGTGATTTGACATAACGTGCTAAAAAAAATGCCCAACAACTTCACAGCTAAACAGAATAAACATCTGCTCTTGAGGACAGTTTTGGAATGTAGTTTTATTCCAAACTTGTAGACATGCTGTACTCATTAAGTACTTCCACAAAAGTTAATTAATTCACTCACACCTCCTTGGAGGAAGATCATGAAAGAGAAGGAGAAAAAAAAGAACCTTCCTGAATTAATTACAGGGCTAACTCACATATTGTTTTGTTGCTTTCTCTTTTTCTCTTCCCCTGTGTTTTTATTTGGCAATACTAAATGTGAAAAGATTTAAGTGAACACAAGCCTAATGTCTGGCAGCAAAGCATTCTGCAAACCACAAGCCCTTTGTGATTGTTTGGGACAAGACAACACCAAGGGAGGTCTCCCCATTTCCAGTGATTCTCCACTCCACAGAAAGAAAAGATAAATTGGAAACAACTTTCTGATTCCTCACAAAGCACTTCTGACCTCTCACAGTCAAGTTCCCTCTCCTGATCTTGAGGAGAGCCTTCTCCAAGAAACCTGTTCTCTTTCCAGACTATCTGCATTACCTTTGCAAGGACAAAAATGAATTCTAGATGAAGTACCATCAACTCTTACCCATATACCCAATCTGAAATCAACATACCCCCTATCATGGCATACTTTCATCTTACTTGCTCCTTCCTCCACCTCACTCAATTCCAATCATTATGAAACCTCAGCCTGGGGCTTTTGCAGGGGCTTTTGAACAAGCAACTGAACTGCCATTTCCCACAGCTCCAGGATGGCAGCCCTGCAGACCAGAGGACAACTCTAAAAGGAGTCATGGCAAACTCAATATGTACTTCAACAGGTTGGTTGTGATGGTAAAAACACAGATTCGTAGCTCTTTAGCTTTTATGCATGGTCATTAATATTTGCATGGTCATATACAAGGCTGTATAGGCATTGATAACCTGCGATAAACAAACTAAGACACCATTATCTAAGACCTCATTTGTGTACAGTTTCTATCTTATTAGTAAGAGCAAAGGCTTTGGTAATAAAATTAGGCTCACAAAATGACAAAGGTCATTGTGGTGACAGTTGAAAAAGACAGAAAACAGAACAGGGATTTGTCCCTAGAAGTCAAGCTTTCAGCAAAACTTAACATTAGGAAGCTCAACACTTTACGTTCAGAGAAAAATTTTAATACTTGTGGCTTCAAGTCTTGCTTGTTTATTATAGCCATTAAAAAATACCTTTTTTCCCCTGACTGTTATGCAGCTCTCACTTTAATAAGCAACACATTTTAATGAACACTTTTCATTGTCAGCGAGAAAAATGCATGCAGGTCAAAGCTAATTCAGGGTTTATGGACTGTGATATTAAAAGAACATTAGCAGTTCTTAAAACTTACAAGAGAAAGCCCTCAAATCCACAAAACGTTGAGTTAGCACCTACATAGTCCTTCAAGTGTAATGCCTGGATAGCCATTTGAACTATATGCAACATTTGACCAAATGCCCATAGTCGTTTTAAAATACTACATTTTCTGAGAGGCTTATAGCTGTCTGGATGAACAGCCCAGCTTTCCTGGTGTTTTCATGAGTCTGGGTGAGTGTACAACCTAGAGCCTTACATGCAGGCCTCCAATGGCTGCCTGGTGGCCCATGTGCTGCAGAATGCTTTACTGTCTGTTGGCCTCTGAACAAGCCTGTAAGTCAGATACTGACACAGGCCATGCAAAACACATCTAAAGGGTGGGATTGAGAGCAGCCAGCACTGTCTGACTTAGGTTCAGAAAGCTCTTTCCAGTCTAATGATAAAGGGGAACACTCATGAACAAGTAATCTGTGTGAAGTACTCAGATGACTCCATACAGTTGCCCTCCATTCCCAGATATGGTAGAGAGTTTCTGGCAAAGGATGCTGGGGTAAGTGAAAAGCAGAAATTCACAACATGCCTAGGGAGATTCTCCAGAAAATGTACCAGTTCCACACAGTCTCTGCTGAGGCACTGAGGACCCCAATGACAGAAAGTATGCTCACCAAGAGGACAGAATAATGATGCCTGTGGGGGACTTTTTAAAGTCTTTCCATGATGGCACAAAGGGATTTCTAAACTATTTTCTGCATTTGAGCTCCTTTAATTCATGTTGTATTGTGGGAAGACCTGGCCCGAGATACAGAGGTAGAAAGCTACACAGAACTAGAAAGCTACAAAGAACTTTTTAGTTTACAGACGACGCACAAAACTCTTGGTTCTGCTCTCCTGGCAGTGAAAGACTGCAAAAAAGGCTGAGATAATCTGGACCAGGAGTTAACATTATTTCCAAAGAAAGCTGAAAGTAAGCCTGAATTAATGTGTCTTTCCTTTAGCAAGCTCATACTGCTCTATTAGCATAGTTTGTAAAATAATACACAATACCACACAAGATTTATTATCACCCATCACTGATTACACAAATGCTTCTGCTTGCTCTGTGTATCAAAGCACACTGTCTGGGTATCACACAATCACCTGAATTCCCAAGAATTCAGCAAATCATGTTCAGTCCTAATAGGCAATCAAATCTAAAAATACTTGTAAAAGAAACCAAATTGGGACATTCCATCTCATGCTTGCAACCAGTGAAGTTCTCCCTATCATCCAGATGACAGTACAGGCCTCTGTAAATTATTGGCTATTTTAAAAGGCAAAATGAGGTAATAAATCATTACAGTGCCATCTCAGAGCCTTGAAAATAAATACAACCAAACACATTACTCAGTTCCATTTGGGTTCACTAGACTGTTTGGGAGTTTTAGAACTACCCGTTTTAAAACATTAACACAAGAAAAAATAGCCTGGTAATATGTACTGTCACAGAATCAATGAGAAATGTCCTTCTGTGACTTCTGCTAGCATGTCAAAAGCTCATCAAGCACAATCTTTTTTATCACTCTTGGTTTGCTATTCACTTCCCTCTTCTCAACCAGGATAATAACCGTGAGATAAAATCCAACTTTTCACTTCTAACTATGTCCTGGGGAAATACTGAACTTTTTAGGTCAAAGCTTTGTAGACTCTCTTGCTTAAATTGTCAGAAGAAGTCCCAGGAACAAAGTATTGACTTGAGACAAATTTGCATCCCTACGAATAAGGAAAATCTGAATAAAAAATTATTAGTTATTTGAATCTGCAGGATTTTCAGGATCATAAGCTTTATCTCACTAAAAGGTTTCTCCTATCTGACTTCCCTGGAAACAAATGAGCTGTCTCCAAAATAATTTAAAAATAATTCACTCCAAAATGCATTTATAAAGGCTTCTAACTTGCTCCTGCATTCCTTACACAAGAGTCTTACCAAAGGCAATGTCACAGAGAAATACATATGATACAGCCACTGGGAATGTGCATCACATCACCGCTTAAAAAATATATATACAGGTTTTTCCACTTATTTGCAGGAGAACTGCAAAGGACAGAGATTGGAATGTGTTCATTTGCTAACTTCTATTCTCTTTGATGCTCTTTCAATCATTTTTTTGTCCCCTCTGGGTACTACACAGTCATTTGCAATGAGGAAGGTGTGCTTAATTAACTGAGTATAAAGACACTCCCTTATGATCAGTTATAGTCGTCTGCTAATGTTCAGTAAGTGGAAGACTCAGGTTTTTGCCTTCTGAATGGCAAAAGTAAAAATAAATTCAATTCAATTGAATCTGCTTTTTTACCTTTCATCAACTCACTTCTATGCTGAACTAGGTCAGAGAGGCAATTGTTGCTTCACTGATTTAAAAAATTTTAAAGTGTTCTCTTTCTCCTTACAATATATATGTTTTCTTGCTATATGTGAATCATGAAGATCATACAGAAAATAAATTACAAGTGCACTGATGAAAGTGACATTCTTCTAGCATGAATTTTAACACGCTAATGACGATTCTGCATTAACGGTTCACAGTTGTGCATATTATCAAATCATTAAGTGACAAGACTGACATGAAGTAGAGTGAAATGCTGATGCCATATTTAATGTCTGATAACTAAAAAGTCTAATTTAAATAATCAATTCTCAATGCTATGTGTAAAGGACGACCTTAATTTGGCATAACATTATTCTGTCTGCTGCACACCTGCTTGTTCACTGAATGAGGAATGAAAAATAGCAACTTCTCAACCACGTTAAACAGCATCGCTTCTTACTTAACATATCTGCTGAAATACACTTTTAATTCAACTTCACATCAGCAGCATGACCAATTTTAGTGAATAGGAGAGAGATTTCAAAAGCATGACATTAGTTAGATTTGCTTCCAGTAACAATGAATAAAATTAAAAGGACCACCACAGCAGGTTTTCACCTCAGAGTCAAACACTGTTTTCTTCAAACCCCAGTGAGTCAATAACATGAAAATTCATCTCAGCTGGATCTACTACCACAGTTTAACTGCCCACTTCCTGTGCACCTTAGCCTATGGCACTCAACCTCCTGGTCAGACACCTCTTGTTACACACAGGTGCTCACACACCACAGCTTTTCCTACATCACGTAACATGTATTTGTCCCATGGGGATGTAGGACTGGCCATGGAATCCAACAAATGTCTCCCCACAGAAAAAGGGGGAACACAAACCTCCTGTCCATGCCACAGACGTTGATACAATCACACAATGGAAAGAAAATAGAAACATGCTAGGGAAGCCTACCTTGTTAACACAACTGCAACCTAAAACATTTTTATCCTACTTTTCCTACTATCCTTTTCTAACGAGTGCATGGGTTTGTATCTTACTAATAATAAATGTAGCTAGTGCTCAGCAAGAGCCAGCATGCAACACTCTGCTACTGCCAAAGTTCAAGCAGCTCCACTTAAATGCAGTAAGCCTCATACGGATAGGACATAGGAGCTGCCTAATCCTTGCATGTTCTGAATGCTTCCCTACCCTTTGTGCTTCAGATCATTCTAAAGCTGTAATCAGTTCAGTGATAAATATTAATGTTTACAGAAGACATCAGATGACAACTACCCTATGGCTTTGACTCAGGATATCAATTTTCACATTAGTCATTAAACGCCAAAATTACTCATCTGACAAAAACAGATTCAACTTTAAAAACTGCAACCATTAGTTAAGGACAGTATTCACAGTGCTGCAGTACAGTGAGGAATACCTGAATACCGTAAATGACTAAGTGCCAGAGATTTATCAGATAACAATCAGTGTATTTCAACATTTTCAATCCAGTGTGGTGGAGACCAGCATTAAACCCTTGGTTTAATAAATTCAATATTTTTATCATATCTGAGTTTTTTAACTATATAGGTGCTACAAAGGTGACTGACCTCTTCTTGAGCATTTAGCACAGAAAAATGTTGCAGCATCCCATTAAGTGCCACTAATTGTTATCTATTACATTTCTTTTAAAATATTTTTTTTAAGTTTTAAGATAAGCTAAATATAATTTTTGCTGGAACATAAGCATATTTTTACAGAGATTATTGGGCTGCCCTAGGAAACTTAGTACCCAAATTCCAATCCACATTTTGCCATATACCCTAACTCAGTATTACAGGGATAAAACACATTTTAAAAGGTTGTGGTAGGGGTAGGGCTTAGTTGAGGATTTGCTTCAAAAATATCCATCCATTATGCACAGAAGACTGCTGTGCCCTGCTTCCTAGGAGAAAGGAAGGCACAAAATTGAGATGGGTAAGAGCTGAAGTCTTGAAGGCTCCTGGGAGAAGGCTGAATATTCTTGTTCCCTGCATTCAAAGCTCAACAAGAGGGTCTGCCTATTTCTTCTTATCACTTTTTGGCCCTAGGAAGAGAAAAGGTGCCCAGGGAGAAGAACAAATCAGTGCAGCAATATTAGATAGAATAAGAACAAACTGGAAGTTCCTTCCCCCTCTGGTCACAGCAGACTACAGGAGGCTTCCAAGTTGCCTGAAGTAAAAGATTTTGAGAGTGATTAAGAGACAGGGACAGTTTTTGTCTGGTTGACAACCCATTGACATTCAGGCTGGTGTTGCATGGATTAAGAAACAGTGGGTCAGAGGCAAGTGCCTTTTTATATTGCCAGAGATGGGGTTTTTTCTGTCAAATGCTCACACAAATTGATATTACCTCTAACACTGCAAGTAGAAGAAAAAAGGCAGAGAGAAAAAATGCAGGATGCTTTTCTCAAAAGACTACAGCTATCTCAAGGAAGCATCACTAATTAAGAAGCAAATCAGCTTTCATTAATAGATTTATTTTTAAGGCAGGGATGCAAACAAGCAACGCAGGCATGACAGATGAAAGCCTTTGCTCCACTTATTCTACCAGCAATAGGAGTTACAGTAAACAAACTCAACTATAAAATGAATGCATCAAGGCATAAAGATGAATTTATGTGCATTACTGTGACTGTAATAATATGGAATAAAAGACACAGTTAAAAGAAAGGTGATATTTCAAAGATTAGAAGGTAAGAATAGATACATTTTCACAGGACATGCTGAAATGCACAGATAAAAAGATACTTAAAAATTAAATTATGAATTTACAAAACCAGACAGCTTTTTTTATGGACAGCTGCAAACAAAGGCTCAGGAGAACCAAGAAGGTAAGACAAAAGACTGGTGGAGATAGCCGTGTATCAGACAGAAAGGGGCATAAATCAGAATGAAGATCATAACAAAAAAAATAAAATAATATCACTGGTAGGGTCAGCTAGTTGCTCTGACCCATTAAGAGTTCCTGCTGAAGGAAGCAATCCAGATGTTCCAATTGAGTATAGACTATCTCTAAAGGCTGCAACAGATGTAGGAAAGAAAGCCAGGAGTACAGATTTCAATAGTCTGGGCCAGGAGGAACAGCACAGGGAGAGTCAGGAGCAAATCTTGTACCTCAGTTTGCCACAGCCCGTTTTGCAGCTTGGCAAGCCCCACACGGTACACACATAAATCGATTCCTATTTCCAGTCATGGACAAGGCTGCAGCGGTAGCTTCCAGCAGAAACATAATTATATGTGGGGCCATGTACTTAAGATTTATTGCTTGCCTTCAGTTGTGGAAAAACTGAGAAAGACATCTTTAAAACCAGACAAGAGAAGATGTAGTAGGCTGTGCCTACTACACAGGGACTTATTAACTGATTACCTTTTTTCTCTACATCTTTAACTATAATACTGTACACAGTATATTAATATATAATTATAAATAAATGGTAGTTATGCAAGTTTGTTAGCTACCAAAGATGTAAATAATTGCATATTTGGAGCTAATGGAGTTTGCAGAATACGTGGACTGAAACAACTGCTTTGTGCCTATTTCCCTTCCAGCTGATGAAGATGTTTCAGGTACCTAACCATGTTTATGTCATCAGGCTAACTCATTTAACATTATCAGGGATAGGCATTAAAACAACATCTCAGCTTGACACACAAAATCCTTGAAGGGTTTAAAGCCTGATGTTATTTTTAAGACTTGCACCTCCACCCATGAATTATAAAATCCTAAAATCATTATGTGTCAATACATATACACCAATACAAATGCTAAACCTAATACTTTGGGAAACAATATTGTTGTATTCACCTAAGCATACTGTCCCCAGACTTCTACAACTGTCAGCTGAGATATTCTTCTTTATACTTCCACATATTAATAATATCCTGCTTAGTCTTTATTTAAAATAGTTAAGTGACAGCAAATAGCCTATTTAAAACCACAAAGAAAGGCAATGTCAAACACAACACCCAAGGGGACAGCAATATGTGTGTCCATCAAAGTAATTTGGATTTTATTCTATTTATGAGTCTTCATTTAAAAATAAGCCTGAGGAAGCAAGCATTGTCTTTATCTTGCAAATATGGAGAAAATTCAGAAATATAATTAGGCTGAAGATATCCTACAGAAAACAAGATGTAAGTAAATAATGGTTTTGCTTCTGCCTTTCTATAAAATACTCTTTTACAGGAACTACTGTACACTTTCTTTGGAAAAAGAAAGATGTGTGATTATATGGGTTTGTATTTATAACAGCTGGCAACAAGCCAGAAATCACTATCCATCAATAGGCAATACTTTCCTCAGGAATAAAATTAAAAGGCAGGGGGTCTTTTGTCATACTGGGAGAGCATCAATGGCTTAATCCCACAGGTTAGCCCCAGAGAGACAAGACTAATTTATTACTACTGGAATATAATTGCTCAACTGGAAGCTTTTAAAGTGGATTTAGGGATCACATAACCACTGATTCTGAACAAACACTGTCCAGAAGTCTGACTGAAAGTGAAATTACTGAAGGATCTCTAGAAAGAAGGGGCTGGCAGGGAGAGAAGGCTAATTAATATGGCTCAGCTTAACCCTTAGAAATCTGCTGTGTGTCCAAACAGACAACTTTGTCCAGAAGCTAAAACCAAAGCAGGTGGCAAAGTCTCAGATCCCCAATTGCATAAGTCAACAAACTGAGTACAGCACAACAAAGCATTAAAATGAAATGGTTATGAAATAACCATCTTACTTCCTTTGAAACAAAAGAGCAGCACAAGCTTTTAGTTTGGCATGCCAGTGAAGATCTGGGAATTTTTAGCATATGTGACTGTGCTTCTGTCCTCCCAGCTGAAGAAATCACTCTCTTGGGCTATTTTTAACTCAGCTTTGAGCAGGTATCACACTGAAAACCCCAAGCAGGCTGATTCATTCATTAAAATGGTGGGACCTCAAATCTTCATGCCTGATTTTAATAATTAGTGCATGATTAAAGCTAGCCCTTGTTGCTGGCCTGTCAAGAGAGCCTACTAAATATATATAATTGATTTTCATCAATATTATTTAGGAGGAAAAAAAAGTTAATTGTTCAATGGGATTGCTCATGTTTTATCTGCTGATTGAAGTTTCACCAGCTCCAACTTCCAAATGTTTTTTCCTTCCCCCCCTCCCCAAGTTTACTCTTATTAATAATTCATTGGGACTTTAAAAAACTTGAACCAGCAGTACATCAGGATTCTACATGTAGCTACTCAAAGAAATATTTCTAATGTGTCTATAAGCTTCAAAAGCATTGCTGAGCACTGTTAGATGGTACAGATAGCCAGAATGCATGCAGCAAAATCTGAAAGGGAAATGCTGCTGCTGCAGTTCCCTCTGAGGCTCCTGTTTTAAAGGACAGGTATCTCAGGATTTAGAGGAATGACGCACTAGCAAGCCCAAATATCTGTCTATATCCATGCTCCTCAAAGACAAGCTCACTGGGCCCTGAGATGATGAAATAAAAGTACAATTATATGAACTGTGACATCTTTTTTAGCAGGGAACAATTACAGCTACAGTGACTACTGCATATCAGACCTTGAGCTACATAGCATTGCAGCCTTGGAGTAAGACAAATCTGAAGCAGCACAAAGAACCTTCAAAGTCAGTCTTCATTTATCCCAAAACTCAGAGAAATGAACTTAAAAGTGTCCACACAGGGAAATGAAACACAACCCACTTGTTTTAACAAGGACATTCAACACCTGAAACTCTGCTTAGGAAACTGTGCTGTGAAGAAAGCTCAGAAGTTTTAGGGGTTGAAAAGTGGGTCCTACCTCACCCTCCCTTTACTGGCACACTCACAGAGGCTGTGTGAAGCTGGCAATGGGAGGAGACCCACAGGCTTTCCCTGTCCATGCCAGTGAAATGGATGCTATCTTGCAGCATACACACCATGTATTTTCAAAAAGAACTTTTTTTTTTTTTTTTTGCCAAATATATGCAGTAAGGAGGAATTTTCCTTATTTTTTCTAGATGGCAGTAATTCTCATCTAAATTAATGTGTTGTAGATTCCACTTTTCATTCAAAGAACACAGAAAATTAATGAAGCTACATGATGTGCAACAATGATCACCTATTGCAGAAGAAAAAATACTTCCTCCTTTTGAAATAATTTTCTTTTTTTTTAAACCAAACACATCTTCTGACTTTTCCAGAAAAGAGAAAGAATTTTCATGAACTTCTACATTTCAGTAAGTTAAATACTGCAATAAAGTTCTCAGTATGACAAGTGAAGACTTAAACACTTCCAAAGTAGAACAATGGGACTGATGTCAAAGTGCAAGAAAAGTGTAACAAATAATATCTGAGTGACCTATACACACACGACACATTCTGCATGTCTGGTTTGTTTCCATTTGATTCTAAAATAATTCCCAAATAGTAACTGGATCAAGTCTCTACACATCTATCTTTCCATTAAATCCTGCTAATAAACTCTCTCCTTCCTGATAGTGATGATTCTCACTATCTACCTTAGAAGGAAAAAAATTTCCAAAATGAGATCAGCTATGAAAATGCTGATCTCATCCAAGTAAGTGTGCAAAAAGATTAGGGAAGATTTTATATGTTCCTATAAAAAGCAGTACATTCAACTAATACAGTTAATTACAGTTCCCTCAAACTGGTTGAACCCACACTGACTTACCTAAATGAAGATCTAGCACTGACAGCCTAAAGCATGTTTACCCTGGGGTTTTAGGGCAGTAGTGTCTTAAGAGCAAATGTTTGAAAGGAGAGGAGGGATTATCAACACTGTTAATAGCATTCACTAATATATTTTGGCTCTGAGTCAATTTTACAAACTTCAGGAGTTCTATTATGGATATGCTCAAATACTTGAATTTGTAATTCTTTTTAAAGAAAACAAATATTTAAAAATACAGTTCATATGCCAGTCATTTTCCCCTTAGCTAGCAATCAGTTTCTATGAAACAACTGACATGACATTTTTGCAAAGTTACTGCTATTGCATTTGCCTTGAATGTGTGCGCTTTTTGACTCTTACCTTCACATTCTCTGGATGAAGCCCTCCAGGGTGTTTGTCCATGTACTGACATAAATCAGTATGCTAAAAGAAAGTCAGATGGAGAAAACTGTATTAATATCTGTATGACTGCAGCAATAAATACCCTTCTACTTAGGAGTGGACAGAACAAATGGAAAATAAGATTTTTTTTTTCAGACACACGTGCAAACACACACTTGTACCTTTACACTCAATTTAACAGCCTTGATAACTGATATGAATATTCAACAAATGCAAATTAGTATTTTTTTATAACACCCTGCATTTGGTAGATTAATTACCTGAATTTTAATATCATTCTAAAACTTGTAAGGACAGTATCACCATCAACACCACAAAGATAATATCTAGATAGAAGAGGAAGAACCTAAAGAGAGAATTTCACATTCAATTCTCATTGTTCACATTAAAACATTGCCTTTTAAATATAATTTTATAGTGATTCTAGATTAAGATGTCTTAAAAGTTTAGAAAATAAAGCTGAAATGCATTGTATTTCAGAGTACTGAATGATACTTTCCAGCTCAAAAAGAAGCACATATTACGGATATGTACAGCCATTAAATACAGAGACTTTAGAAAAGAGCTTCATGGAAAATTCAAACCCTAAGTTTTCACTTCATAGTTACCCATATTTCCTGCAAACATAGTATAAAATCTCTTCAGAAAAAAAAAGCAGGCTTGCAATGTATAGATTAATGTTATTTTTGATAAATAAATATTTATAGCTTTTACTATGGAAACACTTTTCTCTGAATTCTTCTATTACATTTCTACACTTCGGCAGCATGATTTCAGTCAAGTGGCATGTTGCTTCTCTGATGTGCTTGCACAACTCAGCTTCTGGAATTATGTTCAGAATAAAAAAACCAAAAATATGCACTTGATTAACCAGTAAATACTCAGGGACAGACTCTGCCTTCCACATCTGGTTTCTGAATGCATCTGGTAAAAATCATCCAACATTCCTTGAAAAGCTACTTGGCAATTACCGCCTCACATACACAACAGCCCAACTAAATACAGGCAGTTTTCAAAGTGAGAGTTTTGGACAAAAGTTGCCTTCCACATAGCAGAATGGTCTCTCTGTGAAATATTTCCCAAGCCAGGAGGCATTCTTTAGTTCTCTTTTGCAGAGTTATACAGATACATAGGAGAGTTCATACCCAAGACACAAAATTCATTCTAGCCACAACTGTTCTACATAATCGCTTCTGAAATCACAGACTACAAAAACACACTGTGCATGTAGAATTAACATTGTGAAGACATAAGATGCACAGGATGATTAGACTCTGCACTAGCACAACTATTTTCAGAAATTCTTACATGGCTTCAAGAGAGCAAGAGCCCTGACTCCAGAAAATTGCTCGAATCCCGAAATGAACAGTGTGTGCACCACAAGGGCAGAGAGCACGCTCAAACAGGGAAACCACATCAAATACAACAAAACAGAGATTATTCCAAAATGCAAGATACAGCCAGCAATTCTTCAATTTATAGTATACAAATTAGGAAATGCATTTATAAAGAAAATTTAAAGATAAATTAAAAATATTCTACCAGTGAATTGTTAGTGTCAGAGAAGTGCATTTTGCATAAAGAGTCTTAAGTTTAAAGACTTATTCCTCCCTTCTATAAAATCTTTAGTCTTAAGGTACATATTCTTCTTCCATTCTCCCAATTAGTTTTCTGGGACTGCATCAATAAACTATGCCACAAATGGACCAGTCACCCTTCAGTATCTATCACCACATTACACATTTTTGTCTTGTTTACTGTATCAACACCAAGAAAACATACTTAATCAAAGTCATCTGCTAACCTTGTCATTTGTTTTAATAAACTAACAGCTTTTTAGTACTAATCCCAGCACAAGAGTCTGCCTTCATATCAGGTGAAACACCATTACTACAGGTGATGGCTGGTGTCAAATAAGAAATTTGTGGGAATCCACTCATTTTAATGGGTTCTCTGTTATTGTAGGGAAATGCCAGTCTTTGAACAGTGCTAGCACCTGCAGGAAAGCGCTGTCCCATCCCCAGACCCAGCCATCACAGCCCCTGGGCATGGCACGCTCCCTCGCATGGGCTGGCTCAAGGAATTATCATTTCCCCTTGGATCGGTCTTTCAGCCTTTGTGAGCAACTGACAACCTGGTAGGTGGGAAGTTTATTGCCTCCTTCACCTTCTATTGATTTCTACGATTTGCAATTGGTCAGCTGACAGAAACCAGATCAGAGGAAGACAAACCCAGTGTTACTACTGACGGTTCCCTTCCTGAAGCCCAACCATGCCAGCTGCCCATTAACTGCATATTTTTATTCGCTGAAAGCTTTTCATCCTGTTCGGAGTCACAACACTAGGAATAGCAATAAGTCATATTTTTTTTATTTCCAATACACCTGTAATAAACGGTGAGGATAACCCCATTTTCTTATATTTCAGTTACTATTTGGATGCATTTTCTCCATACAGAAACATCAATGACGACTGTGTTTGTGTTATCCTTCATTAATCTATTCTTCCTACCCCAAGGATGAAGACAACTGGGAGCCTGATATAACCACTCTGCCACCAGTTTAACCATCAAAACCTTCAAAAACTGATTAAACACGTCTACCTAAAATTCAGTGTAAGCAGCAATTTCCTCAGAATCCTGGAAATCTTACAGAGTCGGTTGTGCTGCAGTCTTTTGGCATTTATTTTTTTTCCCCTATACACACACTACAGACACAGAGGAATGTCTACCAAAACTTCATTCAGATGGGGAAGAGGAATATCTTTTATGTTTAAATCTTTCAACAATTTGCTTTCACAAAACTAAGAGTCCTTCTCATAAAAGTAACTAAACATTATGGTACAAACTGTGAAAGCAACATATAATGTTAGAGTACATTGCTCCCCATTTAAAAAAAAGAAGGTGGCAGCAAAGCAAAGGCAGCATCAGCTGCTCTTCTTTTCCCAAGGTAGGGACTGAATGCACATTGAATTAAACATTAGTATAGCCAGGAAAACTGACAGTGCTGCAGAGACAGCTCTTTCTAAACCTGTTTTCCCTTTTGGCAGCCAAAGCGTCTGCTCCAGTGCTTGTGTGCACAACTGACATTGAAGAAGACAACATGAATGCAAGTTTCAGGAAAGCATTAGAAAAGAAAACAAGAGCAAGCTGGATGAAAGCAGTTTTCTAATGGTATTCCATGAAATTTGTATCATATAGATGAATGGAGTCTTTTTCTTCATGCCGTATTTCAAGGTGGAAAACAACATGCTTTCCCAAGTGGAAGAGTGGCTGCAAATACAGCATGCCATACTCTGACACTGGAGTCTTTGCTTCACCACCTTGATCTAATAAAACAGATACCCTAAAGGAAAATTCAAGATACAATTACATATTGGCAATAACATAAAACTATACTGAAACAAAGTACAAAGACAAGAAACAGACCATCCAATACATCTTTTACTGTCCATTCTACACTGTCTCAAAGGGTGAGGCCACCTCACAGGGAAGCAATATACACTGGGAATGCAGTACAGAGACTTCCAAGTAATTGCACACATTCTGATCCCAAGTGGACCTGGCTAGACCAGTTCCGCTTTGAGCTAGCTTTTAACGACTCTATCAGCCATACTGTTAATCCCCAACATGCATAAATCACAAAAGCAGTACTATGCTGACAGAACATTTGATATTTTAGCTTAAGTTCAAAATCCCATTAGTTTCTGCTCTTTACACCAGTTTACCCACACCTATATGTACAAATATTCTATTAGCATTTCTCTGCTCATAACAGCTACACAAAAAGCAAGAAATAGAGATAAATCAAATTTCTACAGAGAAGAACTCAAAAGTTAGGAAAGTCCAGAATTAATGGGGTTTTTCCAACCTTTTATTTACTCCCCCATTAAATGTATATTATGATAACTCTTAAAAGGTATAATGTAATCACATACTTGTTCCCTTCCCAGGATTAGACATACTCACTGAACAGAATAGGAGATATTTGATCTAAAAATAGCTGTGCTGTTTTATGATTAGGGGCTTTTTTCCTATTCTCACACAGCTTGCAGTGTCTGGCTTTTTTACTGCTTTGAAGACAGAAATAAACTCACAGGTTTTCCTACACTGCTTAATGCTATGCTATTGACACGCTTTACAAACATAGAATAATTTCATGATGATGCAGGGGACATAAGGCATTACTTCCTTTTATCGGATAGGGAATTGAAGCAAAGACAAAATAATCCTAAGAATCACTGATCTGGGAAATTCTATTCAAAGAACTTTGGTTTTGACTTTTCAGAGTATTTGGCACTATCTTTCCTTCTGTGTTTTGACTGACTGGTGATAATGAAAGATATTCTGGTCTTCACATGCATCCTTCGCCCCTACACATACACCCTCTTTCTTTTTGCTGTCTCTGATGGGTAATGTGGTTTGTCCTAAGCTAAGAACACCAGGTGGGCATTGCAGAAGGAACTGTCTGGATGTTTGCATTCCAGAGATGGTGAAGCTGATATGTTGTTATTGACTTTGGTGCACACTGGCCTGAAAAAGAGTATAAAATGCATTGGTAATATTTAAATACATATTAACAATAAACCTAACCATAATCATCCACCTAATCATTGTGTCCTTCTCATACCTGGTGGAGAGCCTTGTCTCAACTACTCTGCAACACTGGCTTCAGTTACAGCTTTAAATGTGTAATGTTTTTGCAAAGGAGACTGAGAATCTCATGCTGAATAGCAGAAATCTGTCATATCAGAATTGTGATGACAGCAATTTCTGCTGGTGATGACAATTCCCATTATAGAGGGATGGAACCCTGTAGGTCTCTACAGCAGTATTACCTGACTTGTCTTGAAATGATACTTTGCATAAGGCAGGAACCTCAGAAGACACCCTAGTTCTCACATTCACAAAAATGAGAGAAATTCAACAACAACCACATGCCTTCACCACACAATCCTCTGCAGAGCTGCACAACAGGTGCTTCCACAAGGATGGAAACAGGAGATTGCACAGGCCATCTTTATCTTGGCGTCCTCCAATTTTAAGAGCTTCACTTTGCCACCTCACTAACAAAACAATGTTTTGTGCAAAACCTGTTACGCTCTAAGCGAACAACTTGTTGTCTCCTCCCACTACTGGCTTCCCCAGAAACAATTTCACTTCCTTGAAAATGAGTAGCTACAATATTTGAAGTGAGAGACTAAAGACAAGTCTTTGAGAAGAGAGGAAGAATCTTCAAAGATACAGTTCTTAAGTACAACTTATGATTTTTCTGAAGCTTATCACTTGACCATATTTGGGGCAATTTTCAAAATAACAGCCCAATGCTACCCACAGCACCAAGGCTACCCATCCCCTAAAATCCAAATCCATACTGTACAGCTTGAATATTTACAATAAGGATCCTCCAGATATAGGTTCAAAATATGTTGGCCATTTTGGCTGAAAGTAAAAGCAAATACAGGCAACCTGAGGCAGACTTTGGCACTTTTGCCTTCAAATAATTGTATTTCACTACTGTGTGCCAGAAGACCACCGCTCCAGGGCTGTGCCTTCACTTCAAGGTTGTGGCACACACAGCTACACTTCCTTGGGAAGGTCCTTTTTGTTACCTTCTCTCAGAATGTTAAAACACACACCCATTCCTCAGTACACATCTCAAGTAACAAGGCCTCCATTATGAAACCCCTGACCCTTCCTGGGCTAGATGACACAATTCCTAGATAGACCAGAGACTGCACAATGCTTCCTAGGACAGGGGATAGAAAACTCATGCTCAGCAATGCTGGTTCAGCTAGTCTTGTTTCCAAACTGAATGTAGAAGCACATCAGCCAATGCCCATTTTTGACCCAAACTTCAATTAATTGCAAATATTTTCCTCCCTGTGATGGAGACAAGTATCACAACTCCTACAAGTACCCAAGAATGAGAGAGAGATTAAGTTACTTTTCCAACATAACTACTCATAGTCTAAACAAAAATCAAGAAAGTCACACAAGGATAAAAAAAAAAAAATTGCACACTTGCTCAGACTCTGTAGTATTTTTCAATCATTTCCCCCCCCATGCTATTAACTACATGACAACTCTACAAAAAGTATGATTTACTTATGAAATACTGTCTTCCAGATTCACATGAAGAAACGAATTGATGAATTGGGGTTTTGAGTTAAACTTGGGGCAATGTATAATTGTATGAAGGTCATTTTTTTCCAGCAAGACTCTGGTTTATGTAAGTAGACGTGTGTTTATGTTTGTGAGCATACTGTATATAAGCATCTGCTGAAGGGAAAAGAAATCTGCCTGATATTTATACAGCTGAAGCAAGGTTTATATACATTACATTCTAGTTCTGGAAAAGAGAGAGTATGCAAACAGAAGGGGAAAAAAAGACAAATGTTGACGGTGCAGACTTTTCCCTTCTCCTTTTGAAGGAATTCTAATTATGAATAGATGAATAAACCACAAGCTAGAAATGTCCTCAAATATGCTTAGTGCTTCACTTCAACATCAACTATTTTGGTCAACTATCTTGCTCAGAAATCAGAGACTCCGCTACCGAACACAAACGTGTTCAGACAAAGGGCGGGACGTTTCCTTTCAAAGGCAGAGCCAGTGACATGAAATGATCTCTACTTTGCCCACCCTTTTCCTTAATAATAACGTGACTGTCATTCTCTTCTAATTAAATTAATCACTTCTACTTCCCGCAATACATTCTCTTTCCCTCCTCTTCCTCAGTCATGATAAATCTCCACGTGACTTAGACGTCCCATAATTCTGCCTAATTGGTTTCAGCTGTCATTTTTGAAGCTGAAATGCACGGAGAGCCCGGGGCTTGTGAATGGAACAGGAAGGACTTCCAACTGCATTCCCATCATGTAAAACCAGCAATGTGAAAGAACCCTCCCATTAAAACAAAACGGGAGTATTTGGCTGCCGGCGATGCCATCATGCAGCAGACAGATTGTGCTGCTCCACTGAGGCAGCGAAGCTGTTGTGAGCCATTCCTCTCTGTTCAAAGGAGAGCACACATTATTTATGCCCTAGCAGCTTTCCTGACTAAAATACTTTCCCTTTTGTCACCAACAAATTCTTAAACCGATAATATAATTTACCAATAAAAGCACGGACACCAGGAATATTTGAAGTGACAGAAGAACAAAAAAAGTTAATTCCTTTTAAACGGCATGTATCCTCCAACCTAAGCGCTCTGCAGATTACTGCGCCACAGTTTAAACTTATTTTATGTTACTGGTATTTTCAAAACTGCCATAGGCTTTCATTTTCATGTATTTCTGTGGCTTTCTATAATTCAATCTTTTTCCGCTATGAGATGACACAGTGTTAGCCATGCTAACAAAAAATACCCTACAAGGTATGTCTGGGTGACACCTAAGCAACTTTCAGCAAAAGAGCAGCAGGCAACAGCACCAGCTGGACTGAGCAGCAGGGGAAAGATATATATTAGGGATTCAAAAAATTTAAAAACTGCCCCACAAGACACTTTTAATGAAAAGAATTCTGCTAACAGATGTTTTTATTGCCTTGGAGTTCTCTCACACTGTCAACAAAGATAAGTATATTTCAAAACACATAAACAATACTATATAGAAAAGGAGGCTAGATGATGGGGGAGTACATAATATAGATAAAAACCTATCTGAAAATCCCACAGAAAAAAAGAGATGTACAGTTGTCTGATTTTTGGCTGTTACTAGAAAAGAGAAATTTATTTATGGATACAAAGGCCCTGTTCATTTCACAGAGAATAATCTGGTTCCTTACAGACAAGTGAAACACACACCACTAAGGAAAGAACTAATGAATGAACTAAGAGATCTTCAGCAAAATACAGTTTTCTAAAGATGCCAGTTTATCCTCCTCCTTATTCTCTGTTCACCTTAACAATTCTGTAAGTTTTGCATTCTTAGTAAATCAGGTTAAGGAGACAAAACCCACTTAATTTAATGAGATTATGTGAACAAAAGAATGACATTGCAAAAATCAGTAGGAATTCCTGTTTAGTATGATCAAAACCTAGCATCAAATCATCAGCTGATGCAAACTGTATGGACTTAGAGACTGACAAATCAACAGAGTTGGGACAATTTTTGCAAGCTGCAACACATGTGCCCACAAGGATGGACATGTGCACTTTTTCTCTAATTTGTTATGTCATTGAGCTTCCACAACACTGACCAAAATATGCACATATAACAAACAAACAAACAAAAATAAAAAAAAAAATAAAAATTTGAAGATACAAAAAAGTTTCTTGTTAGAGCATGGAAGATACCCATAAGCTCATGGTAAGAGTACTTGCTCCAGGACCACGTACAGAACACATACATGGCAGGGAGGCTGACAATCCAGGCACAGCCACATAATCAAGTATCCACAGTAATATTGGCATGGTACTGACCATGGATAATTCAGTTGTATCTACACAAGCTCAGCTGGCACACATCTTCAGAGCAGGAAATGACCAGTGCAAAGACTTTCTTTAAAAGCTTCCACATCCTATGTAGACCTCTCTTCACACCAGCTGAGTGATTTTTTCCTGTCATGCAACCTAATCCTAACTGTCCATGCATGATTGTGAGATTAATAAAAATTTTATAGGGAAAAACTCCATTCAGACTGCAAGGCACACAAAAGAAAAATGATGCTTCCATGGATTAGATCCTCCTTACTCAAAGTAGTGAAACAGAAGAAATTAATAGGGTTTTTTAACTTTGAAGAGATGGCTCTGTTTATTACTCAAGTTTGATTCTTGATTCCTCCTATTCACCATTTCTTAATTAACTTTTACATCATAAAACTATAAAGATATCTGCAATTATTAATTTATTCATTCTGACTTCAGGATTTTTACTACTACTATTTTGCCAGAACTGCTCACCCCACGTTTCTATTTTTAAAGATTGCATAGATGTATTTTTATCAATATGACTAAATTAGTACAAAGCTACATACTTTGTTCAGGAAGGAAAAATCTATTTTTAGGATTTAGAAATATGGTAACCACCACTCCCAAACAGCAAGTTTTGGATTGGTGTTTTGTTTGTTTGTTTTTTCAATCTGCACTGAATAAATCAGAGCTTCACATTTTAAGAGGAATTAAATAAGAGTTACAACCCATATTATTAAAGAGAGCCTGAGAAAAAAAGTTTAATTACTCTGGACAGTCTCTAGTGCAAGTTGAGATACTGTCAAGTTTCACCTCAGAGGTACCTAGGCAGTGCCACTTTATAACTGAAATTAAATTATAAGAAATATGTGGGATGCCACCAGAACTAGTGATGGTAGAGTTGTGCAGAAATCTGTTAGGTAGAAATGATTAATTACTAAAACACCCAACCAACAAACCAACACAAACAAACAAACAGCCTACAACCAGAAGAATTTCTTTTTTAAACTTTGTTTAAATTAGTAAAATAAGCTGATATATTTTTTTCTTCAGTTCCTGACACAGGAACGCAACAGCATATTAACTTCACTGAAAGACTAAAAGTATTCATATTTCACTGATGAACATTATGATGCAGAAAGATATAGTAAGGACCTCAAAAAGCAAAAATAAAAATCTTACCTATATCTACTACCAATGACATAATTCTGTTGATTATTTGTCTAAATGGTTCTTTAAGAACTGACAGTATTATACAAACCATCACCCCATAGTAGCTTCTTTAGTGCTTTATTATTGTCACCATGAAAGCAGCATTCCTGGAGTTGAATCTTTCTCTTCCTTACTGTAATTTCAGATTTTCTTTTTTATCCTCTTTACCATTCACATAGAAATAGGTCACTGACTTTCTCTGTGATATATTTAAAGGTTGTAAATGTCTCATCCTTTTTTTATCGCCAATTCTTAAGAGCCCTACTTACTTTGACTTTTCCTTGGAAGGCTTTATTCTCAGTGTTTACTCGTTCTTGTCTTTTTCCCCCCTCAGGTTGCCAGCTGATCCATGTCTTTCTTGTGTGTACAAATTTACCCTTTAGGATGGTGGCCTTACCTGTACTAAGTAGAGTGTCACCACTGGTATGTGTACTATGCACATGCATCTTACTACATGTGTTTTTGATGGACTTGCTGCAAGGACACTTGTATTTTCATCTGTAATTTAGGAAAAAACTAATTGGGATATGTCAGAAGGTAGACTATCTCATTTGATTTCCAGTATTCCATCCATCAGCTCAACTCTGGATGTTTCTTATGCTTTGATTTTGTTATGTGTATTGTTTTGGGGTTTTTTTAAGACTTACATTGAATGCACTTGTTAATACTTAATAAAAAGAAGAATAAATAATAGATGCTAATTATTAAATGGTGCACAACACACAGCAAATCTAACCAATATTTACCAACCATTAGTAAATTGTACAAAAATTGGTCATTCAGATACACACAGCTTTCCAGCCTGTAGGACTGTAAATCTTGATTAATTTCATTAATACATCTATTCACCAGCATGTGCCCTCCATATGAAGTCTACACAGTATTTGGACATCCTGCAAAGACAGTATCACAGAATCACAGAATATGCTGAGTTGGAAGGGACCCACAAGGACCATCAAGTCCAACTCCTGGCCCTGCACAGCACCACCCCCAAGAGTCACACCATGTGCCCAAGAATATTGCATGAGTAACATCAGTCCTGCTAGACCTGTGTAAACTTCTTAGCCTAGCAGGAGTATTTTTATTTAAATTTAAATATAATTTTTCATTCCTTCTTTCCTACCGATTCCCATGTCTGGCACAAGCTCTATCTCTTAGCAAAGCAGTAAACAATTTCCTTCTGAAATCCCACCTCAATCCCTCCCTCCTGAAGCTTATTTTGTTTGCATTGCCAGCCTATACTTGGACATCAGCAGGACCTGTCTCTGATCTGCTCATTAAAACTTGAAAAATAAGACTTTCCCAAGAGCAGTATTCCCTTACTGCCTCTTCTCAATAGTACAGGATTTCCCTTCTCTCTGTTTATCCACAGCCCTGCTTTCTCATCCACTAAAAAAATGTGTCTTTTTTGGTTTCTTTTCACAAACAATCAATGTCATTCCACCTTTAGTTTCAACACTTGTTCCCTACTAAAATAAATAAAAATGGAAAAACAGTAATAGCATTTGATCCAAATTATCAAAAGTTATAAGAAATTGAAATTTTTCAATGGAAAAATTTTTGATCCTTGTAGGCAATGAATTTTGCCAGTTTTCTTACATCATACTTTATATGTATTATGTAAGACAAATTTATCCCAAGACAAATTCAAAATCTCGGCTGTGTAATTCTTAATTCTGATAAAGAGTATATATGTCAATTTCCAATGAGCTTTAAAATGAGAAACTCACACCTATTTTTTTTCTTACAGGAAATGGGAGGGAAATGTAACAAATGAACTTTATTAAGTAAACTCATTGTGCAACAATTTATTTTAGCTGCTGTAATGAAGCAACATTTCTTTAATGGAAAGTAATTTTTAGAAGCAAAAACATACAGAAATATCAAAATAGGCAAGGTAATTGAAAATGCTTGGGTTTAAATTATGTTATTAGATTAGTCTGGAGTTTTTTCACTGTTGAGACAGACATAATGTTGCTCATTACTCATCCTTCCAATTATAAGTATCTGTTCTTGTTGCAAACCTAGTTCATAAATATTGAAAGCATGATGTAAAGTATTGCTATACAAGCTCAGTTTTACATGCCAGGAATAGGATGAGCTGCTGGTTCATTTATTGATAATAATATACTTTACATTATTATGCATCATACTAAAAACTTCATTATCATTCTACCAAGCCTGTAGCAAATACGTTTTGCTTGGGATTGCCTTTCAGCAATTAAATGTTTCTAAATTCAGTCATCGGAGTTTTAAATAAACAAGTGAAGCAACAAACGGTAGCAGCTAATGATCATTTTAGAGCAAACAGATGTGAACCCATCTTCAGACATCTCTCAATATGTCTGAGATCTCACCTGTAAGATTCACCACCTCCTTGGGCACAGTTGGACGTATCGGTGACACTTGCCCTAAAGCCACCATCCCCATAAGATCACCTAAACTAACACCTAAACAGAGCCTGGCGAGGAAGGGAACAAAACCTATGTGAACTGTCACACTCCTCCACTGAACTGTAAATCTGAACTGACCTTTTACTTCAGGAAGTCACTGCCGTCTCAGACAGCATATGCAAGGTGCACGGTCAAAATTTCATTTTCAGGTCTTGTTTAGCACATGCCAGTTAACTAGAGAGAAATAATTTTTCTGTACCATCTATACATGAAAAACTATTGCCCATTCAGGTTTTGTAAAGGAAATTCCAAGCAGCTCATTCTCAAAACTCCCCAGGTCATAAGCAATGGTTCTCAGATATCCAGTGGTAAAACTGAGCTCTAAGCACACTTTGCAATATGTTGATTAAGAGTTAACAAAGAGCACAAAGAAATTATGCCTTAGTAACGAGGTACTGTATTCTAAACTATTTTCAACTAAGTTCTTTCATTCAAAAGCAGTAAGCTCCCATTCTCTTCTTCCACAGAAATGAACAGCTCCACATTCACCACCAAAATGTTCATATGGAGAATAAATTTCTCCTGACCGTCAATTGTCAGACAAAATTTTTAAAAATTTACTTCTCTTGGCTTTGCAGACCAAGGTTAAACTCTGTCATGCTTTCATTTGACATACATATTTGAAAAAAGCTAATTTGAGGGACCCAGGGAATTTAATGACTGCCATGTTTCTTTTCAGAGGCTATTCTGCTTTTAGCATTTAACTTATTACCATAATGCATTTTGCAATGAAAGGTGCTACATGAAATTAAATTTCATTCTACTCTTTCAGGGTCAATGCTGAAACCAAACACCTCTGATAACCTCAGAAGTTTCACCAGTATTATTTTCACAATGAAAGCATCACCAACCTAGCAACCCAAACTTTCCATTTTCTGAGAACTCTCAGATCACTGTTCATTCCTAATTTGGTCATGACATCTCACTCAAACGTCTTTTATTATGTTTGAAAAGGTCAATAGTGATCAATGGCAATAGTGTATCTGTTCCATGATATCACTTTATGAAATTAATCAAATTCAATCCCTTTTAGGTTAGGATTCAGACATTCAGATATGTACACCAAAATGTAATTTTAATCACATGAATGGTTTGACTTCTTTCAGTGCAAATTACTCATATGATTGAGCTAAACCACATACAGGTGTTAAAAGAACAACAAACCAGATATTACAGACACAGAGGTCAGTAACACCAATTATACAGCTAGATTGCATACTCAACCAGCCAAAATTTGTATATTTAAATGGACAACTGTAGTTTTTGCCTCTGCACATTCATATTATGCATTGAATGGAAGCTTTTTAACCAAAAGGAACAAATGAGATCTTTGCAATCATGCAATTAAGACCTGTATCATGCATACCCACAAGAATTCAATTCAGATTATGTGGCCATTCTCAAGCATTATCAGATAGCATTAGCTATTTGATCGGACTATAACTTTACCTAACAATGAAATCACACTTTTGTTAAGAAATTCTGTCATCTCAAGGCACAGGAGCATGTTACAATGTCATTCTTATACAGTCTTTAGGCTGTTTGGAGAGAATAAAGTATCCTTCCTTCCCTTTTTCCTGAGCACCACTTTAAGAGACTGCCTACCAGCCTAAACACTAAAATACTACTTGGATCAGTTGCTAGAAACCAGTACTAAATGAGATGCTGAAACAGTCTCAATAGCTACCAAACATCATGGGAACCAAAAGGTGCAACCACCAGCAGCATTGGTCCCTTGTTGAAAAACAGCTTAGTGAATACAGAAGAATGTGCCACTGCATGAAGCTTCATCTGTGTCTGTACTTATCATGGACAGTGCCATGATATGACACGTGACTGGGAGCCAGAGTCTTAAACGACCTATCTTAAACAACCTGTCTAAACAACCTTATTGGATGTAAAATCCAGAAATTTGCATCAGTGTAAAAAGGAAAATTTAAAATCCAGAAATTGGAAATTAGTATACTAGGCAAAACCATCTATTTTAGGGAGAAACATATTCTATGCATCTAATTTCTCACCGAGTTCTGAAGAATACAGCTAAATACAGCTGCTGGTAAATGGGACTGCAAAATGTATTTATGTAAAGATATGCAAATAAGAGTACACTGACCATTACATAAAATTAAGTATCAAGGCTTTTCCTATGCTAATTCAGTGTGTAAATCAGGAGCAGAAGAATCACTGATTTCAAGAAAAGGAATTAAATTTTTGTTACTGCTCCAATAGTTGAGGTAAAAAAATACCTTCTATATCAAATGCTCTGCAGGCTGCTGCAGCTGAATACCCACACCCTCACAGTGTAGCACTTTGACATAAATACACAAGGTGAACGGCTTCTCCAGACAATATTTTGTGATGCTGTGTGCATTATCATGTAAAAATTAAGGCCTGTCCCCAAGAAACACACAAAATGATTCCATCTGTCTTAAGCAGAGATGTATTTAGAGTAATGCTAGCAATCACTGTACTTTATAAACGCAGTGTCTGTTACAGACTACAACACAATAATTGATATTATACTGAAAATCTAACGGTCTCTAAACTCATTTGTTTCTTTTAAATTACATGTTCTTGGACCCATCTGTGAAAACCGGGAGGTTAATTATGATAGTACATTGCATTATTCCACAGCTAAATGCTAAAGTAGTTCTACATAAATGCCATATGTTTGTCTTAGAAAAACTACAAAGATTAATTAGGAGGCCAAGGCCAGTACTTTGGAAAGTAATACTCTCAACACAATTAGATCCTTACATTGCCTACTATGTAAATTTAAGTTTTAATTAATAGGTTAAGCATTAGTCATGGCAAATTTTTTTAAAATCCCAAATTCTAAACTGCATGCATCAGACTTTTTTTTTTACTGACTTCACTTAAAAAAAGACACTCTGCACAAGCCAATCACACAAAAAAAAGCCATTTACACTTCATATCTGTTTTTCATCAAGGAGCTACTGTTAACCATTTCAGTCCTGTTCTTCTTCCCTACATTATACTCATCTATTTAAAGTTACCTGATCACATCAGTAAATAAAAAGCTCCAATAAACAAACTATAACTAGGAAACAGAGTAAGTCTGAAAAGTCAACTCAACAGTATAAGGTCCTTCAAGAGCCCTAGCAGCCACTTCTCCATCTCTGAATCTGGTTTAGCCCAGCTTTCCACTTTTAGCCCACTCCACTATAAAGCATCATCTCTTATATCCATCACTCTCCTGAACAAAGTAAAGGGTTACTTTGGCCTGATTCATAAATCACTGATGGTAAAGAGAGCATTTCCTTAAAATTCAATACACTCTGGACCATACCCAGAACACATAGTTACTTTACTCACCACATATTCAAACACAAGTGTCAAGGTCTCCTTGGTGTGAATTATGTCATGAAGCAGCACAATGTTTGCATGTTTCAGTCCTTTCAAAAGAGAAGCTGAAAAGCAAAACACACATGTTATCTTAAAAAGGATCCAAATATTTTATATTGATTGGCTTTCTTTTTTTTAGTGACTTAAATGAGCCTCATAACCTGACAACCAATAGTTGTAGTTCAGTATCTTCTATGCTCATGAGTTCCACACATGCAGTTTTTGAAGATCACATTCCCATTCAATGCTATTTTCTCCACCTTGCTGGTCAAACTCTGCCCTCACTCTGAGGCCAAAATGAACTGGAGCAAGAGATGCTTTTTTTACACAGCCTCCTTTAAGTGAATCACTCATGTCTGAGCAACGAGACACCAAGGAGCAGTCCTACACTCAAAGATAATTTTTTTGTCTCAGACAAAAGTCAAGCATGTCTTTTCAAAACATAATCTTTCCTATCCAACACAACAGAGTTGCTGTCTAAATTAAGTGCAGCACCTATCCTAAGAATAAGGTTTTAAGCAAAAATTCACCTTTCTCTCAAACATAACACAGATTTAATGGAATCATTTGTATTAGCCCATAAATAAATACATTTTCTCACTATATTTTTAACGGCACTAGCTCATGTTTTCAGAAAAGACAAAGACTTATCTAGTGAACTTGCAGGTAATCTCTTTCACTAATTTTTTTTTTTACAACATAATACATATTTAATGTTCATTCCATATTACATATTTAATGTTCCACAAGACATGGCATATTTTAGCAATATATGCTGACAAGCCATGTGTTGTTACCAATGTCATTCTGTCATTGGTGCCTTGTCATCTCATGCATACATCTGAGCAGGACTATCAGTCACCCTAGCAAGTAAATAATAGATACAAAGACATGCAAATGAGTGGCATATTTCTAAACTGAATAATGTGGAACTTTCTTCTGTCACCCTTCTACTTTTGTCAAAGAAAATAAATGGAAGACCAAATGTGTGTCTCAATCCTTTACTGTGCAAAATGGAAACTACAGAGCTTCCACAGCACTATTACCCCTTGCTGTCCTATTCAGGGTTTTCCATCAGGTTGAGGTAACTCCAGAGGTCATCTGGCTTTGAATTAAGATAAACACATATCATATTTCATATTAGGAGATCAATCTGACAAGTTAATCACTCTGGGAAGTAACACAAAAGCAACATGGCATCTGGCTGCATCAGTGCTCCTCCACAAGCATCCTTAGCATCAAAACTTTGGAGTTTATCCTAGGCAGAAGGCAGACAGCAAAGGTGAAAATACCATGAAGCTGCTTCAGAGAGAATATCATCACATACATCATGATGACAGGACTGCAAACCTTCAAAGAAGCTCTATGACCAAGAATGAGGCAACCCTATAATCTGGCTGAAGAGGTGAGAAGAAAAATTTCAAAAGAGCTTGCTTTGGCCTGCATTCCACAGCTCATGTATTTAGAGAACCAGCACAGAGGAACCTTTCCTGTGCTCTGATTTTGTTGCCACTGAGCTGTAAAACAGCTCCTGCAATTATAAATAAGAATTTAAAACATTTGATTAGATCATGTCTAGCAACTTTCAACATTCCACAAATTAAATAGAAGCCTTTTTCGGAAAGGAAGAGTTGTGTGCCATTTTCATGGGATCCTCATCTTAGAACTTGGAGAATTTCTTGGAACTAAAGCTCAGAGAGATTTGGATATGTTGGGGTTTTTTAAAGACGATGAGAAATTGCTACTGGAAAAAGGTATGGATACAAGCAAAAGATAAAGAGCAACTGGACCTTCTAACAAAAAAAAGAACTTTTAACCTGGAGAAATCCTGAGAAGAGTTCACCTGAAGTAACTGAGATTTTTACCAGCTGTTTCCTCAAACCTTATTGAATGACCATACATCCACAGACACTGGGAACATAAAAACTGCCTCCTAGCAGAGTCTGTGTCAAACTGTAATAGTATTTACGACCTCTGTCAGCTTTTGCTGTTCAGATCATCACCTGAGGCCTTTAATTCCTCTAGTTGGCCATTACTTTGTCGCTAGAATCTATATATGAGGTCATTAAAGCTTAAACAGTATATTGAAAGCAGCTTACCTCAAGGTCTTTGCAAATACTATCTTTCCCTTCAGTCACCTCCCCCACTCTTATTTATCTTCTCTAATATCCAATTCTTCCCTTTTACAGCCTCAATAATCAGCATCTGCCATATATTACAAGAACTACAAAATATCACCTGCAGGGTGAAATTTCTATCTTCTCCATTAGTCCAAGTGAAGTACAGTAGGTAATATGGAACAGAGAGCAAAATCATCTTAATTGCACTAATTTTACACTGTAGAAATAAGCAATTACACTGTCAATTTCTATTATGAGAAAACAAACAAACTGGTGAAAGTAAGAGAATTACCCCACGCGCTCTTCTATCAGGACTTACCAGTAAGATTGCCTGTCTTGTGAAAACACTGTTTTGTTTCTTAAGAAAAAAAAGGGGGGAGGGAGGTAGAGAAAATTAAAAAGATAAAAAAAAAGTTGTCTGAAATAGGAAAGCTGTTTCTTTGTCCACAGAGTACTTTAAAAACAAAATGAAATATGAACCATCTTATGGAGTTTTTTTTCGGAAAAACAGCCTTTCAGAACAAATGACCTATACACCCCCTTTTTGGGCAAGTTTTTACTCAAAGGGGATAGAACTTTGGATGAACTTCACTAATTCAAAGACAAAACCCAGAAGTTCACATCCAAAAGAATAAAAAAAAGTCCAGAGAATCTGTCAGCATCAACTTGAGACAAGGCTGAATTTACCTTTGAAGCTGCCAATGCAGCTGCTACTGTAGCTCAGTGAAAAGTCAGGTGCTGCTGTGCCTGGTGTTACTTCTAGAACAAAATAATTCTGTCAGAGAAGGCCATCTCCATTCAGTGATTATCACCCACAGATTTCACAGGGAGTTGTTTTCTTTTAAGAGAAAAAGACTAAAATGTTGAAAAAGCATTGCAACAACTCACAGAAGTGGGACCAAAGTACTAGTACTCTCCGTATTCTTAACATGTATTTTTAATAACAAAATTATACAATGCTGCTTCAAAAGTACTGGCACTCTTTTTTTAACCCTTGGTATGAAATGTAAGATAAACAGATGGCAGCACTTTTAATTAATATCTCCAAAGGGTTCTGAGAAGGAACAGCAGCAAGGAATGTTAAAATGCATTTTTAAAACACCTTGGACAAAGTATTATATGGGTTTGAATGGCCAGGTGATTTTTCTGTCACCTGTGTTTGCATAATCCCACACAGCAAATTCTAACAGTAAAATCCAGTGAAGGCAAATTGTTGACATACTTCAACAATTAACAATATCCCAGATGATAATTTCTGTGACTTTTACACAAGCTCATGATGTGAGTCGCTAAATGTACCAACACTCCACACGTTCCATCAAGGGCTAATAACCATATTTGCATACTTAAAGGAAACACATTGCATTTGCTTGAATAACCATCACAGACTTCTCCTCCAACAAGGGGATGCTCTCATCTATTATGAGCTCCTGGCAAGCTGCCATATCGCTTGTGTTGGTCAAGGAGGTTTTTGCTGTTCCCAGATGAGCTGGATTCTAAAGTACACTCACTCCACAAGCAAGGCAAGCCAGATGGACAGCAGCCAACTCTTACCCAAAACCTGAGTAGCATCAGTAAATCAGTTCTTTGCTCCCTGAGGGGTTTACAGCATCAGCTCAAGCCTGACACTCCATTAACAAAGCTTTGTGACTTTTAGATCGGCCTCGGCTTGGAAGTGTTTTGAAAAAGGCTATTCCCGTATCTCGTAAAGCAACATTTCACGGCTGTATGATAAATTCAACAAAGGTAGCTATTACTGTTGACTCCCAGGTCATATGGAAGAACTTTTCACTAGTAAAGACAGTAGTTTTGGACATGGTAAGCTTAAACATTAATTATGGTCCTTTGATCATCCATTCAGTCTTTCAATTCCTGACTATCATTTTATTCTCACTGAAAATTTGTGATAAATCACAAATCTCCACTGTGGCCCTAGACAGAAGAATAACCCATTAATTTCAAATTGGCTGATATTTCAGTGACCTGGAAGCTTTCCTCAGCAGTGGCAGAAGAACTCAGGCTCACACTGCTCATATGCACCATAACGTACAACTGCTGCATATTTCTGCAAAGGCTGTGATACTCTCAACATTTTTCTAAAATGTGTAACTATAAAAATCCCTACTTTTCTCAGTAGTTGGGGTGTCCTCTGGGATTACCATGCACCAGTGCAAACTATTGCTCATGCTGCTACTCACATGCAGTGCTCAGCCTTTCTCACTGCCATTCCAGGAGGATTTCTCTCATCAAGAGACTTTTGAAGATTGCACACCATGGAAGCTTGCACTTCTCTAATACTGTTAATGCAACTGTGCATCTTTGCTGCCCTGTTGAATTTCTGAGATGCCAAAGCACACATATTCTAGTCAGTAACACAAATCTGTGAAAGCAAGTAAGCTGCTGTGCTTCAGAGCCAAACAACATATCTTTAAAATTCTGCAGCTTGTCACACTCAGCAGACACAACGGTGCTCTCTGTCAGAGTGCCAACTTCCTCGCATACACAGTTGGGCTCAGCCTCTGAGCTCTCCTGGAAAGGCATCTTTAGTGAGAAAACATTCATGGGGTTTTTTTCCTATAATCATGTTTTCTGAACAAACACACTAATATGTGTCTTACTGCCTGCACAAACTACAGTTCCACTTCTCTCCCAGCCACTTATGTTTCAATCTATACATCTTTCATAGCAATTTTTAAAATTTGTCCTGAGAGCACAACATCCCTTATGCTTCTCATCCACTTCCCACACAGCAGGGATTTCTGTATGCAAAACGTTACTCAGAATTCTACCACAGAGACAGGAATTCAGCACTCTGTTGGTTTTGCAGCAATAAATGTGCAGTAATTTCCTCCTCAGAAATGCCATCCCCAAATCTACATTTTGCTATTTTCCAGTTCACCCATCTGAAGCGATTTACTACGAGCAAATAGCTTTGGTTTCCTAGAACCCTAACAAAACAAAATTCAATTCAGTGAAAACTGTACATCCTAGGTAAGACCACACTGACCAGAAACTTCCCATCTTTTCACCACAGGATATATTCTGCAGAATGATCATTATTTATAGCACATATGCAATCCCAAGTAATTGAGTTTAGAGCTGCATACCTATGAATGCACAGAATTGGTCAGCTTCCTCTCTGATCTTAGTGGACACAATGCAATAAAGATATATAGGTCACTCTTCAGCTTGGAAAACTTTCTGGGAGGAAGTGTCATAACAAATTTCAAAAGAATTTTGTGAGCTACAGAAAGAGGAAAAAGCAGAACAGAAAACTTTAGATGGATTATTACATAAGCTTAGTTTAATTACCTTCTTTACAGCTCATTCCAACCTCATGAAAGTCTCTTCTAGATTTAACAAATGGTCCTTATTCTAGTTTTCATTAAGTCAAAAAAATTACAGTCCGCCATTAAGGAAGCAAACAGTGCTTCACATGTTTGCAGGCAAGGACTTGGTAGTCCTTCAACTGTAGGTTTCCTTGCTGGAGGGACCACATGGATCAAGTTAGCTTCATCTACCTCCTCAGCCTCAGTTTAGGCTCACATGAGTGACTTAATTTTTAACCAAAGACTTTTTTTGTTTGTGAAATTTCTACTTGCTACTCCTTGAAAGTACACGGGAAAAGTGTGTGTGTAACAACACACAGGCACCTTCAAAGGCTCTTCTTGTTACACCTGTAGTCCCCTAAGCAAAAGGCAAGTCACAAACCTGCTAAAATCTCTTTGCCTCTTGAACTGGAACAAAACACTGGAAGGACTGATCAAATAAGCCCTGAAAAGCACTACAATAGATTATTCCAACAGTTATACAGAAGACTGCTGCCATATGAAATGAATGTCTCTTTCATTACATTCCAGATATAAATTTATGCATTGTGTATTGTTCCCAATGCTCTTCCAATACAAGTACAGATGGAGGTTAAAAATAATGAGACATCATCCTATTAAAGCCAGACTCTTGTGGAAAGCAATTGCAATATGCTACTCTTATCTTGTAGCAGCCAGTCATATTTTGCCTTCCCTATCCATTTCAGTATTCAAGAGGAGGAAACTGTGTAAACCAAAAATATGCAGCGTGTACAGAAAACAACTCTATAATGCAGGTAGCAAGTGAAAGCAGGAACCTTTTTATTGCTTTTTTATGCACACATAGCATGACCGGGACTAATAACACAACCTATTTATAAAACCATCACTGGCTGGTTTTAGCCTTGTTATTGTGATGAATTTCAGACACTGTCTACACATAAATATCTATCTACCTGAAGACTACTTTGGAAGTTTTCAGCTGTTGTGGTTTAGGTTTAGGATTCTTTTCCCTTTTGTTTCTTTCTCTTAGGAATTTTTCCCCGTTTTCTTGCTAAGGAACAGTAATGGCTGGGTACTTAAGAGAGACAAAAGAAGTGGGCAGGCTGAGGGGAGGGAGAGTACCCGGCTGCACTCCTCTTATCTGAAGGTTTCTCTCGGAGGGGGCAGAGATACCACGAGGATTGGGCTCGAAAAACAGGGCTGGGTGCAGCTGCTACCTCTCTTGTTCTCTCAGCTTTTGGAGAAGGACTGTCGACCTG
This sequence comes from Orthonyx spaldingii, assembly GCA_013397795.1. NCBI lineage: Eukaryota > Metazoa > Chordata > Aves > Passeriformes > Orthonychidae > Orthonyx > Orthonyx spaldingii. The sequence continues at coordinate 724,986 of VZTJ01005842.1, forward strand.
CTGCCTGGGGGTGGAATTCGCTGCCACCTCTGAAGTCCAACCTGGTCCTGCTTCTCCTGCCATGGGTTGAGCCTTTGCTCATGAGAGCAGCCACTGAACTGGGACTTTATTACACCCTACCTCACTAAAAAAGGACTCTCACCATCTGCTTGGGTGCTTCAGGGGAAAACCCTGGAATCCCCGAGAACCCCTCCACCTCCAAGGGAGCCTCTCTCCCTCAGCCGTGTTTCCAGAGCCCGGCTGCCATTGCCCAGCCCCTGCCGTTTCTCTGCCACTGCTCTGAGGTTCTTTGCTACACTGCAGCCTGCACCCCCTGTCTGCCGGGACAGCCCGCGCTTCCAGCTACAGCTGAGAGTTCTCTGCTGCCTCTGGCTTGCTCCCTGCCATTCCAGCTTGCTGGCTCCCGAGGTCCCTGCTGCAGCTGTTTTTGCTATCCAGAGGAGGCCCCAGAGGGGGCTGGGAGTTCGTGGAGAAAGCCCCATCTCCATCCCTGCCTGCGGCCGCACCCACCATCACCGCGCCCCCTGCAGCCCAGGGGAGTCACGCACCCGCCCTGCCCGGCCGGGAGCCAGCAGCGCCCCTGCCGGCTGTGACCAGAACTGCACCGCAGGGGAATGGCCGACAGAGCAGGGAGAGACTGCTCGTGGGGTTCTCTGTTCTTGTTTGTTGTGGTTACCACTGCTGCTGTTTGTCTGCCTTGGCATACATACTAACAAACAACTGTTATTCCTTTTCTCATATCATTGCCTGAAAGCCCCTTAATTTCTAAACTATAATAATTTGGAGGGAAGGGGGTGTGTTGGTTTAGGGAATCACCCTAGGACGGGGGGTTACATTTTCTGTTCCAAGGGAGGCTCCTGCCTTTCTTAGCAGACACCTGTCTTTCAAACCAAGACATCAGTCTAAACAGTTCCTCCCATCTCCCAAAAAAAAGGCTTTAGTAACAACTTCTGTAACCCATGGAGTAACTTTCCCTTTGGAAAACTCCCAAGCTGCTCAACCCCATGTTTTGGAGTAGAGACTCAGAATCTGGAAACACAGAGGTCTTTAAAATAGAAATATGCACTTTGCCATCTCCATGAAAACACTCCAAATTTGGTCAAGTTAAAGCTTTGAAAACTGTCTATTTGAATCAGCCTGACTATCAGCAGTGTGAAAGAAAGGAGGAATACCAAAAAGGGGAGAAGGCATGAGGGGCTGTGATCCACAGCGGAAGCTAGGATAGCTGAGTAAGGAGAAAGAAAAGCCAGAGGAGAAACAAGCATCCTTCACAGGTGGAAAAACACCTGTGAAAGTGGAAAGCAAGAGCATGTAGACAAGACAGAAAAGGGACAGGACGCAGAGCACAGCGTGCGCAAACATATTTTGGGGGGAAGTACACAAGAGCCTGCAGTCACCAGCACATATTCTCCACTGATGTCCATACAAGAACCTAAAATTTGCACTACTGTCAGCAGGAATCAATGAAAGCATCTGGCAGTTTTCTCTCATTCTCCTGCAATTTCAGTCTACAGAGAGAAGCAACCTTCAAACTACCAGTTAACATTTCAGTTCAAGTAGGATGTGTTCATATGAAAGCTAGCAAACATAATGAAACATTGGAGTGCAGACACAACACCAGAAAATGGAATGTGGATTTCCATTTGCTTTTTCAGCACTTAGAACATTACTTAAACAAAAACCCAAATTAAAATAAAGAATGCCAGGACAAGTGCTCAAAACAGATGGACTACAGTTATAGGGGCTGCCGCAATGAGATACAAGACACACATTCCTGATGTTACAACCATGAGATAAGCCAGAGTTTCAGTTCACAGCTGCTTCACATCTATCTTGGATTTATCTCACACTTTGACAACCTGCAAATTCACAGCCTAACCTATCCTGCAGTGGCCAACTTGTGTGCTTGTACCCATTAACTGTTCTCAGGTCGTTAATTTTTTTTCACAGATGGAATAAACAGTGAAAGAATCTTGCCCATTCATCAGAGAAGCTGAAAACTCCACCAGGTTCAAGTCAGAAGAAAATTAGCCCGATCTTTACCCTTACCTTACCACTGGCTAAGCATCACTTTAAGTCATTCAAGCTGGTAACAATTACCATGTTCCTCATTTTCTGAACATTTCAACTTTTGATCTTTATTCACACTTATCAGAACCGCAGAGTGCATACAATTATTACAGAACCCCAAGTAACCCTGTACACTGATATTACCCAATGATACACAAGTACGTTGAAAGTCATCTCAAAATCAACATCTAAAATGACTCTCAGCAGGTGGGGTGTTGACAAGATGAACAAATATTTAAGTAGTCAGAGTAGAGTGACGGGTGTTCTAGAAATGTTCAAAACCATCTGTGTTTTAGTAATGCACAGTAGGTACCTATAGCTAGAGCCACCCATCAAGAACATTAAATTAAATTAATCGATCATCATCTGACACAGAGATCGCACAGCAGGAGCAAACATGGTGCTGTTGTGTAATTAAAGAAAGTACAAGTAGAGAGACTAAACTAAGTTTTCACAGGTAAACTTAGTTCTGACAACTTCTGAATGATTGACTTTGCAACCATAATAAAGATCCTCTGCTGTAAAGAGTATACTTGCAATATTAGTATTACATTGTCCAAATGAGAGAGTAAATAACCAAGTACCAGCACTGAACCTCATGCTCTGCTGAAGTCAGTGAGCATTTTGTTACTCACTTTCACCAATGCATCAATATGACAAAAAATCACTTAACCTTATGTACCTGCAATGAATATTTTTTTTGTACACAGAAGACAGAAAGGCATAATAGGAAATAATTAAATTGCATTGACATGAAACTCAGTTGCCTACCAGCATACTTGAGCCACTACTTACAAATGAGGAATTCTATAGAAAAGCTATTTTAGAAAAAAAATTACTTTTGCTCTATTTCTCAGTGGGCCATTTCCTTCAGAAAAAAAAAAAAACGGCACGAAAAGCAGACTCATTTGTCAGTACACACTTCAGGCGGCAGAAAAAAAAGGCTTGTGGCATACGTCTTGTTATTTTTCAAAAAGGGAGCGAGACAGGAGCCTTTAAAAGATCATGTCAATTTTCTTCTTCTGGGTGGGTGAGGCTCAACATGCTTTTTTGCCCATAAGTGGAAAATAAAGCTGGAATGCTCATAGCATTGCTTTGTCTCTTGTGGAATGCTTTAGATATTAAAGAAAGGCAGCCTTAGTAGAAAGCTACCAAACAATTATTTTTACAACTATTCTAGTAAACAAAATCAATCAGAGTGAAAATAAGGCATACTGTTCTGTAGCTGAAAAGAGAAAAACATAGAGTGTGTATATATGAAAAGAACAAACAAAAAATAAAGCAAATGAAATCCAGTCACAGTGTAATTTACCTTAAAAAGCAACTCAAAACAATGAACTTTTAGGCTCTTAAGTATCATTAGAATATGAATACTATCTAGAACATTTTAAAAACATTTTTAAGGATAGAAATAACCTTAATTCAGGCTAGATCTCTTTGATGCCTTTTATAAAGCTTTGTAATTGATTTTTCTTTCCCATCCAAAAATATGCTAAGCGTGCAGACTACAAAATGGCAATAGTCCCTCAAGTAACTTGTAAACTAATTTCTACAATGAAAAAAGCAATAAAGTGATGAAGCAACACTATAGCAGCAAAACCCTGTGAAGGTTAAACTCTTTTCCAGACTAAATTAGTTGAAAGAGATTACATCAGCAATGGACAGCCATGCTTTACCACAATCAACAAAGCCCTTTGGTGCCAACACTGCTGGACATCCACTTTGCAACCACATAACCTGAAAATATGTTTTAAGTGTTCTTTTCACACGTAAAGGCCTTATCAATTCACAAGGAACACATATACTGTCCTCCTTCTGCCTTTGCCCTGTGGTCTCTAGGTATTGTCTTGGTTCTCACCCCATCTCTCTCTCCATCACTGAATTGTCATTTACTCTCGCAGTTCATAGTACCCATCAACAATGTTAGTTTAACTCAAGGTGCAAGCAATGGAAAGGAAACAGAAAAACTAGAAGTCCCAGGGTTTTTGCTATATTCACCCCAGAATGTAACTATCCAAATCAATATGACTGCAAATTTTACAAATTTACATTTAAATGACAGTGAAGACCTGTTATTACCATGTCACTCTCTAGAGCAGCATGTGCTTATTGAAAGGTTGGGGACATTGTTCAACTTGGAAATATGTGTTGTACAGGACAAAAATTTTCATTTAAGCAAAGATAGTAAGCTCTGTATGTTTCTTTAAAAAGCAGCTGGCCCTCATAGAGCGCAGGAGAGGTGCTAGGACAGAAAAGATGAGCTGAAGGAATGTCAGCTTCACGGAGTTGACAGCCATAGCTGACAGTGACAGGGTGATTCAAAAGTTAAGTGATGCTCAGAGGAGACCTAGTTGAGGTAAGGTAGTCATTTCTCTCTTCCTTCTTTTGCTAGAAACATACCCATAATTTTCAAGTACAGATTCAAAATTACGTGTGTAGATGCATGACATGAATCAAACTATGGATCTAAATCATACTGGAAGCCATTCTGAGCAATGACATAATTAAGCACTCCTAAGAAATGTGAGAAAACACATTAAAGGGATCTTCAAGCTTAACCCATTAACACCACAGGTGGTAAGAAGTTTTTTTTAAAGGCCAACTCAACAGCTTGTCTGTCTACTACATACAGATATAAAACATCCAGCCCCCTTGAAAATACACTCAGTTCTTCCATCCTGTTGTGTCATTCATCAATTATAATTACAGCAATTTACTGTTTGCTTTTCCAGATAAAATTCTTTTTATAGAATCATAGTAATTAGCAATGACAGTAGCAAAATTGATAGCCCTGCTTCTTAAAGAACCCGCTCCCCTAAGATTACACTATTGCCTTAACAAACTTTAAACAAATGTCCTCACCTTTTCCAATTTGTGTCTTAACAGTGTTTGTTCCAGTCAAAACAGGTCAGCTCTTTTCCAAGAGAGAACCAGAGAACAAATATGCTCTTTCATGTTGCTGACCTTTTTTTTTTCAAAGAATTCTCTGAACTCATTCATTGAAAGGTGGCCTTCAAAAGTTAGACTTCAGATCAAGGAAATGCTTTTTCTAGTTTCTGTGAAAATTCGTCCAATTTCTCAAAGTTTACATCTAGTCAATGGAAAATTGTACTTCAAAGCTGCACTTAAGTAGCTAAAATCTCCTAGAGAATCCATCCTCCCAGAGTAAGCTTAAACATTCAGGTATCTGGCAGAAACAGAAGTTTGAGCCAAGAAGTACGGAATACAACATTAGTTGTTGTATAGATAGGATAGTGTCATCAGGAGAACAATTCTAACAGTTTCCCCAAAACCGCAATCACAAACCTGGTTTTGGCTGAATGCATCTCCAAGTCCTGTGCTCCACTTCTGCTTCCCCCTCTTCACCCCGCTAATGACAAAAAGGGTGGGAAATGCTAGCCCTGTCCAATTAGATTCCTCATTCTCCATGCCATAGGCTCCTGGCTGAGGCCAGCCAAAGTCATCAACCCTTCCCATCATCCCATTACTGCTTTCTACCCTGGTGCTGTTTGAATGGCCCTGAATTTGCATTCTTCCAAACCCACTGTGATAGTTGCTGTGATCCTCACACTAACATCTCTTAACCTCCATTTCTTCTAGTTCTCTTCCCTACCACTGCCCAGGTATGGACAGTGCCCAGTATTCAGCGTGGCAGTCTTATCCAGGCTGCCAGAGCACATCAGAAAGGGAAATAAGAAGGCTAGAGGAAATACAGAAGGGAAAAGGGGACAAAAATGCATGGATAATGCATGTAGAGTTTATAACTCTGTCAATATGAGAAACAAAATCCAAAACCAAAGCTAAATAGGAAGGCGGAGGTAATTTTCATCTGTGCAATGAAAATTACCACCTAAAAAGCCAGTTTCACAAGGGGACTTTCACAGGTTCAGGACAAGCTAACAAGCCAAAATCCAAAGTCTTAAATCTTGGTTCATCATCCCACAAAGTACACGAGCCTAGAGATAAATACAGTTCTTGTCTCTTTAAATGCTTCTTGCTTATTGCCATAACTAAACAAAAAAGTGACTTGCTAACCAAACACATGAGGCATGAAGGTTCTTGTTCCTGAGGAGAAATGGAACAGAAAACAAGTAGAGTACCTTAAGTAGTAGGATTTAGAAGGAGCACAACAACAAGCCTGGATTATATTTCTCTGTAATTCCATTTTCAATTAGGAAGACAAAGCAAATAAAATACTAATAGATTGAGTGGCTGAATCAGTAAGTGTAGCAGAAATTCTTCCTGATAAGCTCCTTTTTACTTGCAAAAACCAAGCAAGGACAAACATCAAACTATAGCTGTTAATTTGATTTGACCAAGCACAAACTGGACTAGACCACTCAGTGTACAAGTTTGTTCCCAGTATGGGACCTGAACACCACAAAAGTACTGGATATAACCTCCTTATAAATATAGCACTATCACATGGTCAAAGATGAAACACTGTAATCTCACCAACGGATCCCAAACAAACTTGCCCAACACAAATGAAAGACTCTTCAGTGCAGTGCAACTGCACAGAAGTTTAAGTTCAGCGTAAGCAACGATTTCATGCACATAAGACCAAGGTTCAGGAATAGAGCAAAGCCATAATTGCTTTGAAGCAGTTTCTGAACCTCTGAAAGTCTTTGGAATGTTTTGTTTCTCTAAATAATCCTTTTCCAAGCAACTCTTGAAGACAGCTCATCTGCAACAGTATTTTGAGATACTGCAAAAGGGCAAACACATTTTTAGTTTCCACAACTAAAGTGCGAACATCTTAGTATGCCGGAAAACACAGCTCAAGCACTGCGGAGTCCTTGGAGCTCTTTACTAGTGATTTTTGGCCTCATCACCTCATGCCAAGTAAATCCAAGAATGATTTGAACAAAGCCACCAAATTTTTATGGGCCAAGTTTTTCTCCCAAATGAACACACTCTGACCTTAAAAAGGTCACAGGAATTGAGACAGAAGCAAGTACCCACAGGCACTAATGAATCTTTTTCCTCCTTCAGCATGGCTAGTTAGTGTGTATGTTATATCAGACATTCTGCAACAGTAAACTGCACCTCTAAGGGAAGTTGATAAATGAGGAATACTAAACCCTGTTCCAACACATGCCAGAAAGCTTTGGCTAAAAATCAAGAACTGATTACATCGAAAACTCTAAGAGCACATTCCAGGTCAGATACTGATATTAAAATAGTGGCAGCCAAAGTGCTGACATTCACAAGGCCAAACATCCTCCCTAAATTACAGCACAGTTCAATATTTCAAATAGCACCAACCATATGAAAGCAGAACAAAAATATTCCCAAACCAAAAAAGAAAAAAAAAACAAAAAAATTCCCAACCAAAAAAAAAAAAAAAAAAAAAAAAAAGGAAAGATCAGTCGGTGAAATAGGCACAGGAACACTACTGATTTATTTCTAATTAGGGTTCAGCACCCCAGTGATGACAGATCACACACTCTGTGAGGTCCATCACAATGCCTCTCCCCCAGCTGGTTTGGATACTTACACATGGCAGCCTGATAATATTTGAAACAAACTGACAAGGTATCCACAGATAAACAAACCTGGTCTGTAAACCTGGTCTGTGGCAATAAAACACATTCCTCTCCTTAAGTTCTCTGACTACAATAAACTACATCTAAAATATTAAGAACTATTTACCTGAGAAGAAACTACAATTGTGTATCCACATCTTGAAGGTATCTTTAATGTCAACTATACAGTGAGTGCTACACATCATAGGAAACCCAGCGGTGTCTTTGTCATTAAGGAGTGTATGATTATCGGCAGGTATTTTTCCAACAATTTGTTGGGCTTTAACAAGTGCTGTTAATAAAACCTTGTCCTTGTATACAGTTTGGCTTTCATTTCACTTGAGGAGCTTTTATAAACTTGTTTACATAATTCTCAAAGATGTAGATTTATAACTGTCAATGATTTTACAAGGTTAATGGCCTCTGTAATTAAAACAAATGAATGAGAAACTCAACTACTTTAATTTATTTGCTTAAGTCAACCATAAAAACAGCAAACTCTGCAAAGAACATGGATGTATGAACCAGAGTAAAACTCACCTTTTGCTGACTGCTCAAAAGCAATGTACAGAAAGAGAGGTACTTCTATTAATGATGCACTTAGACTCTGGAGTATTTTGAAACCTAAAACTCTAGGAATAGAGATTAATGGAATTTCTAGTCTAGTTTCAGATCTAGATGCATCTGAGACATACTTTTACTCCAGAGGTATAATTTGAATTTAACAAACAACACACGCACACAGCAGAATAAAAGTTTGTACTGTATGATACTGAAGGCGCAAAAATACAGATTGTCTTTTCAGGAGCATATCTATTATTGAAGATGGTTTTAATTTACTTTAATTCTCACTTTCTTTTATTTGTTATTTAGATTTCAAGCTTTTAATTAGTATATTTTAAATAAATTAATTTCATCCATATCATGCCTCAACAATTTTTATATTGAATTAATTGGCATACATTAGCAAGTAAAAGGCTAGATCACCCCATACTCTTTCTTTAAGGTCAAATAATATGAAGCTGTAATAATTATAAGAAAATTTATTTGTGGAACTAAAACTTCTGCCATCCATATTTCACTAAAAACTTGATTCAACAGCAATAACACATGAGAAATTCAGTCTAGAAAAAAATAAAGGATAAAATCTCCTGATATTTGAGGGTTTTTTTTAAGGTTCAAAGGTTTCCTATTGCCTCAGAGAGGTTAGAAGTTGCTTTGTGCTCTTGAACTGTGATCAGGAGTTGTTCACATGGAATTGAACGTACATTCTGTCTTCTTGTCCACAGCCATAAAAATTGATGAAAAACATGAATGCATGGGCTGATGGCAAGATGGGACAATTACTAATGCAATTTATAAGCCTCTTGGACTACTGGCAGAAATCTGACAGAAAGGTGTTAAAGTCCTGAACACACTATCCACAAATGTATACTTTTATAGGTTATTTCGTTTGACCTCCTTAGCACAAGAAGCCATTTCCAAGCTCATAAATTTTTACTGAGCATATCTTTAGAAAGACATCCATTGTCTTGCAACAACCCAGCAGCACAAGCACTCCCAAACCTCATTCACATTTGGAAGAGTAGGAAGTCCATCTAATACTTACACTGATAACTTAAGCAAAGCCTGCTTAATCAGACTTTTCATGGAGACTATACATTGCTCCAAAGCCTTTTCTTTGCTTTTATAAAGATTTGTACTAATTTGTGCAAGCAAGACTGAGAGACAGCAGCAATACAGACACACATCAATGCGATCACTTGAATTTTGTTTGTGAGCTTCTCCACTGGCATGCAAAATAAAGCATTTTTGATTATGCAAATAGTCCTCTGCTTTGTGAATAGGGCCTCAAGTGATTCAAATGCTAATTCTGTTAGAAACCTTGATGCAAAGCCAGTATCTCAACCATGTCAGCTTTACAATCAAGACTTTCTGAGGAACACATAATTGCAAATTGAAAAATATCTTTCAGAACTAGAAATACATATACATAAAGTAACCTGGAGAAGTGTGAAAGTTCTTTACAGCTTTCTGTCAATGGGCCTGCAACCTGCTGTGTTTTGCTTTGAGTTAGATGCCCCTTCAGGAACTGGCAGTTTCCTAACAGCAGCAATGTCGGCACTGAGACATTGAGAAAACCAGAAACGAAACAATAAAAGCAAATTTTTATCTTGTCCAGAGAATAATGTGCTAAATAGTTGGAGTTTATGTCTACTTGTTTTCTTAATAAAACTTTCACACAATCCAGTGAATTCCTGTATGAAAATGTTCTTGTCATTACTAAACATGTTTTTTGAGCTCTCACAGCACACAAAAGAGCAAGCATGTGTCCTGGATTTCAAAGAAATAGGGAGAAAAGGGAGTGAAAATGTGTATGTGAAATGTGTAAAAAGCTTTTCTTTTTAGTTTTCAAAAGTTTTTATTTATATTCCTCCC
>VZTJ01005842.1:735067-889857 GCA_013397795.1 Orthonyx spaldingii
CCCCCCCCCCATTTAACCTACTAGAGTACTTTGTCCTCTCAATTTCTAGGAGATATGAGGGAAGGGAGAATGTTTTCAGATGGAAGCCAGCCACACTGGCACTGCCATCAGCCCGTGTGCAAAGCTACCTTGATGGTACACCAACATTGCTACCACACTCTTGATTGTCTGATTGCTTCTGCTCAGGGAAAACCAGCTGAAAATTAAAGCTAAGTAAAACCTGTGGATCTAATTACCTGAGCTGTACAACTAGGACAGGCTTCAAAGAACTAACCTGCACCTTAAGTTGTCTATAGACAGAAAAGAGGGTGTTAGGAAGCTTCCACATGAGGTCCGAGGCAAAAAGTTAAATAATATAAATTACCTGTCATTGACAGTGCCAGTTTTGAGCGTCTGCTCAAGGCAAAATCCACAGAACCTTTATTTGCATTAACCACTTCCTAACACCCCAAAGTAAAAGAAAACTGTTTTATACCACTTCTACACTGGTTAAGGGAACTCTGAAACAAGCACCACAAAACACACATGACAAACAAGCTATATGAGATCAGAACAGATACAAATCACTGAGTTTAGCCCACCTAAAATATCCTTATTTACAAGGCTTCCTCCATTCATTTTGTTTTAAGTTCATTTTTCCACTGGCTCCAGCTATGCTGCCAGATGACAAGCTGTGGAAGTTTGTGACAAGTGGCTCAGACCTCAAAAATTCAGAAATACACCGTTCCAAATTCTACAGATGAATATCCTAGAGTGATGACTTTTAGACTCCACTGTCATGGTTTGTATTTTAATAAATGGGTCAGAGGTGGAAGGTCACATATGCTATTACCAGTCTCTGAACCATCCAGTTCCCCTTCATCTCAGCAGAAAAATACGACACATTATCAGCTTCTTTTTTAATGTTGCTTACTCGGGGGGAACATTCTGAAGTAAAATAATGTGGATATTCATTTTCATTGCTTTGAAGAAGACAGTAAAGGTCAAGTTCTAATTTTGAAATGCTACCCCCTTCATATTGATTACAAAGCCTGAAAGCAGTAACTCTACCCGTGCTGGAAGAAGAGACCCCATCCAGTTCTATATAATTCCTGAAGGATAATCTCCCACTTCTCCCAGCAAAAACTGAAAAATTGAACTGAAATGTTTGCAACACAATCTTCAGGCTATGGAAAAATACAAAAGTGAAAAAGAGCAGTGCTGTCTCCCGAAGGAATGGTCTCACCCAGACAACTGTGCCTACAGCATCTGACAGCAGGTAGACCAAAGTAAAAAAGGAGCCTGTGAAGAAACAGAAAAAAGGAATATATTTTTTCTCACATACATAACTTTAAAATAAGATGTATTTGCTACCACTTTTTTCAGTGTTTTGAGTATAATTAATCTTTCCTTTCTATGAGAAAGATACTAGTGCTTCTTAATGACTACAGTGGTTACTGCCATATTTCACGCCAGTACAAAGATGTAGGCTGCTGAAAATATTTCTAAACTATTTCAAAGTTTAGAAACAATTAATGCTTAAAATTTTCAGCAAAGTACTGTGATCTAAACATAGCATTTTACCACACTGTGATTTCTTACTTCCCTGTATACACAACTTATTTAAGGAAGAACTGAATCATTGCTACAAAAGATGGGAATAAAATGCAGCAAAACAAAATACTGTAGTAGTCTCGTCCTCTCAGGTTGCCTGCCTTCTCAACTAGCAAGTCTCTACTTATGTCATGGCCCCATCATTTGAAAATAAGTGTCATTTTGCCTTTGATATAGGAGTGATTTGTTAGATATTAAAACAGAATAGTGTCTTGTATCTGTAAAGAGACTGAAAGTGCTTAATTTTATAAATAAGTTACAAATTGGAAATGAAATAGTAAATTTTTTTCAAAGGAAGAAAAAGTACTTATTGTGCTGTGGACAAAAGCATTGAAAACAATGGATCCAACAGAAATACATGCACATCTTCATTGTTACATTCATGTCTGAAGAACCAAGACAATATTTAAATAATTTATACACATCAGGAGAATTAGGATAATTCATTTATGAACTTTCTGTGCTAAAAACACACAAAGCTGGTCTGATGATGTTTATGAATGATGACTGAATTCAGTAGCAAGAAGATAGTGACATGTCTCAGAGGATGGACAACTTTCACAGGAAGCATTTTTACTTTTTTGAGAGCTGGGTACATGTCCAACTTACATTAGAAATTCTCTGGGTTGATCAAAGACAGTATGTGACCCTTCACAAAGGATTTTGTTCTTTGGGGGACAGGGTTAATTTGTTTTCTAAGTCTTAAAGACATACAGGAGACACATGAACACACAATACACATATGCACCCATACACTTCTTTCCATATATGTAGTAGTGTATCTCCTTCAAGGGAGAGAGCTGTAACGCAAGGCAACCTTCTAAAGTCCTTATTTTGTAATTTACCCAAAGCTGAAACCAATTCTGCTGAGATATAAGTTACCTACTAGTTTTATATGCTAAAAAGACCATGGAAAAAACTGAAGCTGACTGAACTAGTTCAAACACTAAGTTGCCACCTTGCTTTGGTATTTTCAAAATCCAGGTCACCACAGTGGAAAAAACACGCAGAGATCTTGACAAAGACAAATGTCTTTGTGCAGATTTAAAGTCACCACTTTCATCATAAAACTAAATTATATTGTCGTCTAGATCATTCCTTTTGCAAAAGGGAGATATAACAAAGAAAAATCAATTAGAAGAACTAGGTTCAGAAGACATTTCTTTGCATCAGCATCAGAGATACAAAATTTTTATTTCACCAGGTGGCCATGGAAGATACTGGCACTTGGATGGATGCCTGAGAGTCTCCAAGCAGTTCCAGCTCAGACATGCCATCGCTTGCTAGCATCTCCACTCATATTGAGAAGCTGGTTTCTGTATCTCCAATTCAATCCACTCAATTGGGATATGGTCACAAGGCAAAAACTAATGCTACTTGGAGAAGGATTAACTTAGCTCTCCTTTTTATGGTGGCAGAATATGCTGTAAGAGGATGTTAAATTTGCATACAGCATAAAAAGACAGATTCTCAACAACTTCCGCTCAAACAAGAAAGTCATGAGGGCTGCATAAGGGTTCTGTATGATTTATAGATGCATATTATCATTATATATGAAGAAAGGATTGCCATTCTTCTTGTATCCTCCATATTCTGCAATTGTCATATGCTTTCTACCCTTCCTGTAATACTATCAGGGACACCAAGAGCAGCAGACCAGAATCTACAAGGCAACAGTTCCAACTCCTGCATTAAATAGGGAAGAGAATAAACAGTTTTTGTGCAGAAGAAAACTGCTCTGAGCAGAAAGCCCCAAGAGAAAAAATGCCAAGTCAGAGAGCCCTGAAACTCGGGTCAGAGGAAACTGTAAGCAAAAGCCATACTGAGAAGGGTTTAATAGCACTTGTGAACTAAAGGATTTGCAACCTTCCAATGCTGGAACTAGCACAAGATCCCTTATCCAACACTTTCCATGTGAGCACTGAGGATGCACAGACAACTTCTTCAGCGGAAGTAGGGCAGAGCCTGAAAGGTCTGCCATTAAGCTAACATAACAAGGAAAGAATTCTTGATGGCAAAATGATCATATTAAAAAAAAAAATCTTTAAAGTGTCACCCCATTCTTTTCTTGCTTGAACTGTGCTCAAGAACAAAAGCCAGAAGAAGGTCACAGCTTGAACATCAAAAGTACTGAATGAAGATACAATTGATACGGTCGTGTTCCATCTCAGCAAGCCACAGATAAAACGTTGGAGAGGGAAAGCGATGAGGACAGAGGGGATGAAATATTCTGTAGAACAAATTTAGCTCTAGGAAACTGGATAATTTGGAATTTGCATTTGTACTTCTCAGAAAAGCACGACACTTTTTCTACATGATGGGAGTTCATTATAGATTTTAAAATTTATAACATGATTCTCAAAGGGAAACACCATAATTTATGCAGTATTTATGTCATCCCAGGTCTCCTCAAGGTTTTCTAATTGAGAAAACTGCTAATTTGTTAGACAGTAAAAAAAAAAAAAAAGGAAAGAAAAAAAAAGGAAAGAAAAAAAAGGAAGTACTATGCTCAGTCTGTGAATAGCAAGGTACAAAGAAATAAACAGAACAGACTTTTTCAATGTCTACCATTTCTGACCCTGTGTGAAAAGAAGCTTTCATTTGGCCAACCAAAAAGAAGTAAGTAGCATAGTGCAGTTTGGACACACTGAAAAGCAGGATAACATAACATCGCAACTTGCACTGTATATGAGATTGGAAAACTATCAGCTCTCCCACATTCATCTTAGATGACAAGGAATTTAGTTCACCTGCTTCATCCAGCCAGTCCGACTGCTTTCAGGGAAAAGCGAATGAGTACTGTCAGTAAAAAAATTAGCAGCCACTCAAGGTTGGAGAGAACAGCAGGAGGGAAACAGAGTAAAGATGAAAGCTCCGGCTGCTTCCAAGCTCTGTATCACATTGCCAAAAATCTAAGACACTTCTCTTAGACATGCACAACTGCACATGCAGGAGAAAGCACATATGAAACATAGCTGAAAATCTGAGCTGTCAAAAAAACATTCAGAAAAAACCTCCAGAAATTAAAGGCAATTTTTCTATTATTCGTGTTCAAGAAGAAATAGTATACACTTCTCTGCAGCATGAGAGGGTATTTAATAAGTAACATCCCAAAACCTTGGAAATTTTAAAAGCTGACTTCATTTCATGAAAATGTCCCAGGAACATCCTTTTCCAAATGTACTGTAGCTTTTGAAGCCCAGCCTGTCCTAATTTGGGAACCCTGTATTCCTCTTTTTTCTCAAGGAAACCCACAGTTTGGAAAAGGCTGCAGGATGGCCATAAGAGAAAGAGACCAGACAGAAAAATAAAAATTGCTGGAGTTTCTTTACTTTTGAATACTTCTTGACCTTAAATACCCAACGACACAGTGTCCCAGAGGTTCTTGGCTTGCGTGTTTCATTTTTAACAACATTGAAAAACAAAGATGTTACAACTCCAAGCTCAACTGGCTTTGCAGGGACTTTACAGTTAATTGAGCCGTAGCTATTTAGCCTGCAGTAGGCACCAGCTCTGCCAACTCTGTAGGCAATGAAAAAGTTCCCCAAGCTACAGCCGAGCTACTGTCCTGTTCTTTTTTTATTTAAATGCTCCAAAGCAATTTGGCTTTTGGGAAGAGTGATCTTATCCTCAGACTCTAAAAACATAGACACAAACCCCCTATAGTAACTCTTGTGACATGCATACTCAGAATAGCTACATCTCCATAATCTTAAACATAATCTCTTGAAGTTCCCTGAGGCTTGATGAGCCAGATACATGTGAAGCTTTTAGGCATTTCAGTTATGGGAATTTAAATTTCTTGACTGGACTTTGTGAAGGTGTCCAGCATTGTAAATGTAGCAGTAACAGTGCCTTTAGAGAGTGATGCTTGAGTGATCTTTAAAATTCTGCTCTCTTAATTGTGGATTATGCACAGTGGAGTGCAGGATTATTGTGTCTGAAAGTCTCCTCCAAACTCTTATTACTCAAAAGAAAGCAGTTGTTAAGCTTCCTTATTAAAAAAAAATTAAAAAATAAAAAAAATCAACCAACTAAAAAATACCCAAACCAACCCTGAATAAAATGAATAGGTTTACTTTATGTAAATGATGCTTTAACTTCCAACTAAAAAAAAAATTCATTCTTTACTGTATAAATGGAAGTCTGGAAGACTAAGAGAGGATTTTGACTGCAGTTTTCACATTTACCTTCTACCAGTAGATCAACCAATGACTCTTAAAAAAAGATAGGCAGGTATTGTTTCACTGTGCCCTTGACCTATAGCACACAACCTTCCAGACCTACTCCAAAACAGTGAATAGAAGCCTTATCACCCTGAGTCATCTAACTAGTGCCATGAGGTCATTTATTGACTTCAGTGTTGTAAAGACCATTAGGCTACATATCAGTCAAAAATCTCTGAGCTGGGAAGGGTGTGCAGTAACTCAGGTCATAATTCAGGATGAGGTCACAAGAATTATACCTACTGAGTCAAAACACAATTTTCTGGAGCTCTTCCTTAGATGGCATGGGTACAGAATCTGCTATTTCTCTGGGATAATACAAAAGCACAGCTGCTTTACATCACTCACAGCATTGTTAGTATAAAGCAGTGTTTTCTATTGTGCATCAATTAGGACACCAGGCTATAAATTACACACTCACTTAGGTAAGAGCCTTTTCTTGGCAAACTCCTGATCTTCCCTGTATCCTTTTCTTAGAAGTTATTCCACTTCGATTTTCCACAGATAAAAGTTTTGTGAAGATTTATCCCCTCCAGCCTGACAATTTCAGAAAGGGAAGCCTCAGAAAACCTTCCAGCCTCCAAGACACTGTCTGGTATAAATATATGTCCTGGGGAATGATATATTATATATTATAATATATTTTATATTATATATGTAATATAAATCCTGGGGAATAAATGTGAACTCTCATTTCTTTCTTAGAGACTGTTTCAAGTTTTCATTTTCTGTTTCTCTTATAATCATAGAATGGCCTGGGTTGGAAGAGACCTTAAAGATCATCAAGTTCCATCCCCACCCACCATAGGCTGGGGCAACTTTCACTAGACCAGGTTGCTCAGAGCCTCATTCAACCTGGCCTTGAACGTTTCCAGGGATGGGACAGCCACAATTTGCCTGGGCAACCAGTTCCAGTACCTCACAACCCTCACAGTAAAGAAATTCTTCTAAATGTCTACTCTCTGTCAGTTTAAAGCCATTTCCCCATGTCTTGTTGAAAGTCCCTCCCTGTCTTCCTTGCAGGCTCCCTTCAGGTACTGGAAGGCTGCAAGTAAGTAACTCCTAAGCCTTCTTTTCCAGACTGAATAACCCCAGTTCTCTCAGCCTTTCCTCATAGGAAAGGTGCTCTATCCCTCTAATCATCTTGGTGGCCTCCTCTTGACTCAATCCTACCACACAGTGAGATAAGGATGGAAGAGGCCTGAAACTTTGAAGGTTTCTGAAGATGTTCTGTGGCCAAAAGTTAAGCATCTCTCTTCCATGCTCTATACTGGCACTCAAATGCACTAAGTTTTCTCACCAGCTCACAAAATAAACTTATTCTGTATGCACGATAAACTGCTCTTTAAAAATTAAAAACATTCATTTAGCATTTCCTGTATTCTCTGTAATTTTATAATGCAAGACAGCAGACTGCTTCCAAAGCACTTATGTGGTATTTCCGCATGCTGCTATCCATACGTGGCATTAAGACCACAGCCTTTGACAGTGAAGTAGATAGAAAATTGTCTGAGAAACTGCCAAATCAAAGATGTAGAGACTATCACCTGAGCACTTTTAAACGTGACACACAAATTGGTACAAATACATATAAATTATAAAATGCAAATACAATAATTAATAAAAAAGAAAAATAAACTGAAAGTTGCCCAATCATGGCATTCAAATGACAAAGTACAGAAATATCTACAAAACTGGATGATGCTTTGAAACACCATCTAGACCTATGGGAAATGAAACATTATGATATAACAAAACACTGGAATAGAGTTTTATTGCTGTAGTAAATAGCAATATTTCCAAGTGTGGAAAATGAAAAACAAACGCAAGAAAGTTTTCATAATTGGAATGGGAAAGAAAGATTTTGATACCCAAGAAGACAACACAGTAAGCAAGTTAACCTCAGAAGCAAGGTTCTGGTAAAGCCAAAGGATAATTTTTTACATACATACCCAAAAAGTAAAATCTTTGTCATATAAGCAATATTATTACCCAGAATGAAAAAAAAAGATAAATACAGAACTATAAATCAAGCAGTTCCCAGAATTAGAATCTACTGCACAGTTCAGTATTTAGCCTAAATGCACATATGATACTGCAGGAAATTAAGGGAATGAAATATCTGAGATAAGTGAGTTTAATAATACTTCAAGTCTGATGCTGAACTATCTCTGAACAGGTGATAATGAGCATTACAATAAAAGAATAAACCACTAACACAGAAAACAAATAATTTGCTAATCTGTATACTACCAAATTTATTTTAAATGAGAAAATAGCATGTATATGACTTTCAGATTCCAGAGTGTCTTAGATATGTTGCAGGCATATTTAGCCCACAACAGTAATATGGTGGCCTGAATCACTCACATATATGTTATCAGAAAATCTCATAGATTTATCCCACTCAGGTATATACACCAAATCAGTTGTGCTTTCTTCTCCTTTTTTCCTTTGGTTTTTTTTTTTCTCTGGTTTTTTTTTTTTTCCTCAGGCTCTTCAAAAGTAAATTAGATTATCTCAGACTAAGTGAGTTAAATTCAGAGGGAAACATCCTGTAAACCGCATACAATAAGCTGGAACATCTGATCAGGCCAAGCTGAAAGAACATTTAGCACAGGCTACTTCTAAATTTTATTCTAGAAATTCAATAGAGAGCTGAACAGCACAATAAACATGCCACATTTACCTATTTTCATTCAAACCTATGTAACTTTTTAATGGTAGAAGACACAAACCCATATCTGCTGTAAAAACAGACTTGCTTTATAAGCTTTAATTGATGTTTCAGACAAACCTCCCCCAGGCCTTACAATTAACTATGATTTTCCTTATGCAGCTTTACTAGGTTTTTTATTTGCTTGAGGTTTTTTTTTTAACTTTTTCTTCCACTTTTTGTTTCAACCAAGTTAGCACTTGCCTCTACAGTCACCCATTCCATATTTATATCCTTCATTTTCCCACGTCTCGTAGTCTTTTTCCTTTGTAGCTTTGTTTTACTTTGAGCTTCATTCTGCTGCTGTCACAACAGTAACAATATGCTTCCCTGTACACAGACAGCTACAACATTCCCTCAGCATGACCACTGCTTAAGATTTCAGCCTGTAACTTCTCCCTAATTAACATCACACAGTATCCCCCTCAGGAGCACCGAGCAGGAATGCTATTTGCTGTCACTGCTTTACTCAAGGAGCCATGACAAAAGTGAAACCATTTTCTAACAGTAGTTTTAATTTACAACTAACTAGACTTCTGTCTGAATTTGCTTTGCATTTGTGGAAAATCAGAAAATAAGGAATAAGTCAAGGTGAAACCTGCCTGGTTTTGCCATTATGAAAGAGTTTGGAATGAAATGCCCTCCAACAGACCTCTGGCTCATACCACCATATATGCATTTTTCCATTAGGGGAACACTATTCCTCAGATAACTTAAATTAGAAGTTGATATCATCTTCAGTGGTATTTGTCCTTGCTCTAATTTTCCCAGCACTGGAGCCCTTAGTTAGTCATCAAAGATCAAGAGAAAAGTGCTTAACACAGTGTCCCATTCTTACTGATTTTCCATATCAAACTTATCAGATAATTTCAAGAGCTCATAGAAGCATTTCTTTTTTCCTCTTTTTTTCCCCCCACCCTTGTATCTGACAGCAACCATGGATGCATTACAGAACCCAGCATGTCCAAGATGGATTAGATGCTGCCAAGACAAAAGCAACAGCTTCCTGAGGCCCTGCTAGTGAAGCCCATGGCTATAGTGGCTGTAGTGTTACTGTCAAATACTACAGGCCTGGCACAATATCAACAAGGTTACCTTCTGAATATTATATATGTAATACAGCTTTCCTTACTTTTCTGGTCCTAATATTTGTTTCTGACAGAACCAAAACCAACAACAGAAAAGTCAAAGCCTAACTAAATATAGATGTTTCCCCTTCCCAGCTTACATATCAGGTACGTGTGACTTCTACATGACCTAAACCATATAACACTCTATTTATACTGATGGCTCCTATAGATCTGAATGAAATTCCACTATCAAGGAGACAAGATTCCATTTACCATAAAAAAAAAAAACCCTCATAAACAACCTATAACCCAAGTTTGACCCTACCTAATCAATGGTCTACAAGAGTCAAGAAAAAACTTTTTTACTACCCGAATAACGTTTGGATCTAGTCTCAGCTTAGATGAAGACTTAAAAATATAATGGATGCATACAGTCCTATAAAAATCAGTGAGACACCAAACACTTAAATCAGTATTAATTATTAACTTCAAGAGCTTTTCTAGACAAGACTTTTGTTCTACTAATACTAAAGCACCAGAATTTTAACCAGCTTCAACCACAGTATTGTAGTCACAGCTAAAAAGAAAATTTCTCCAATGACAATATAAGAAGTATTTTCATACAAGTGTGCCTTTATAACTTAAAAAAAATCAACTGCAAAAAATCTCTGTTCTTGTTCCTAAGGAATACTTCTTTATACTGAGCTCACACAACACACTATTTATGAAGGGAAAGGGATTATACTGCATTTGACAGTTATGGTGCTATAAACTTTCATCTAGACCAAGCTCACATTAAAAAACCTTTTAAGTGTCACTAAAAAGCCACAAGAAAGCTCTATTTGCTATTCTCTTATTAAGTCACTACCATATCAACTATAAACCTGAAGAACAATAAACATATTTGAAATACAGACTGTTATAACTTGAACTCAGCATTACAAATATTGAAAGCTGTACCCGTAACCCTCTGCACACCTTGTTATCACAGCACAGCTGCAGGGACAGACAGCTCACAGATAAAGTAGATATTGTTATGAATAAATGTGTCAGATCATTCAATAATTGTTACTCAAATGGAGCAGTACAGAAGAACTGTGGAAATTCCTTCATAAATTGGCCACCCACGGTTTTTCCTCCTTTGTGAAAGAGCCACCTTTAAAATGCACAGTCTTGGGATGGAAATACACAGTAGTTTCGAGACTTCTAATTTCAGGGTATCAATCACATGAAACATGGGGATTTTTTGCCCAGTCCACTCCAGAATGGTGTCATTGTACAGACACACATACAGCATACAGATGGCTTCAGGAACAGAGGCAGGAGCAAGGCACAAGCGAGCTACAGCTGCTCTGTCTGGGGCTGTAATGATCACGAAGCCACACACCTCACATGCAGGGCCAACTGTGGACACCATGAGGGATGATGTTCTAGTACCTTCTTGGCTCATCTCACCCTGAGAAT
This sequence comes from Orthonyx spaldingii, assembly GCA_013397795.1. Taxonomy (NCBI): domain Eukaryota; kingdom Metazoa; phylum Chordata; class Aves; order Passeriformes; family Orthonychidae; genus Orthonyx; species Orthonyx spaldingii. The sequence goes on from VZTJ01005842.1 coordinate 746,137, forward strand.
TATGCTGATAGTACAATTTTGAAAGGTCCTTCAAAGTTGTAACAGTTTCCTCTCTTTAGTTCATTACCAATTTCAGCTGAGTCTGAATCAGTGATGTGATGGTTAATTGTTTATTATTTCTCTACCAAGGCTCATTTTTAGTACCTTCTAAGAGAGAAGGCCCACACAAAGAAGGCATATCCAGCAATTTCTGCAAAGGAGCTCGACACAGACAGACTCAGATAAAGCAGCTGTCACTAGGGACCAAGAGAGGCTGACAAGGAAGGATAAAGGAGTGGAGCAAAAAGCTTAACAGGCATCTGCAAGCGTGTTAGATAAGAATCATTCCCAAGCCAGCAACTTAGAGTCCATGGGGAAGGAAAACCAAACAAAAGCTAGTCACAAACTACACACAGCTTCTAAGGCGCCTGCAGTTTTGCTCCCTGATCTTTTGATTGCCTTTATCAAGAAATGCTTGTCATTGCTTCATGCTGCGTATATATGAAAAATTACATCTACCTTCATCCTAGGTGCTGCCTGCGGGCAAGAAGTGCATCTTATACAGTTCCCTCATCTTCCAGAGCCACTTCTCACACCCACCTTAAACGTGCTCATAAGTGCTCGTTTGTATAGTAAATCTAACAGGAGCCAAAGCACAGGCGGAGCTGCCTTCTTTAACAAGAACTCCCACACCAGAGGCTTTGTTTTTGAAGCACCAAAGTTTCTTCCTACAGAGAACGTAACCATGTAATTTGAATTCTCAGGCTATTCACTACAGCATGGCACTGAAATAAGTAGTGCAATGAAATTACAAAAAAATTCCCACGTATATAACCACTAAATGTGAGTGCATACCTTCCCTGATAGCAGTAAATGGGGTTCCTTCCTCTTCTTGTAATCTAATCACCTTCAATGCCACCAGCTTTCCATTTACCCTGAAAGGAAAAGAGGGGAGGGAAAGGAGAAATTTAGAAAAACCAAAATTATAGCAGAAACAGTATTTCTCATAATAGAACTTGTTTCCTATCATGTACTTATTCAATTTCTTTCTGTCAATGCCAGTGATCCATTTATAGCACTGTAAGAAACACTTCATAGCTTCCATAATGTCAACTTTATATTTTCACACCCAGATGCAATCCAAGAGATGATCTCAGTTTTCTGTGAGTCAGTCTGTTTCCTTTCTACCACAGCTTTGTTACTGAAGCTTTAAGAAGTATCACATTGTAAAATTTGGTTATAAAATATCAGTTCATTATTTGATCAAACTGTTCAAAGAAAAAGCATATGATTTTCAGCAATCACTTCACTTTCAGTATATCCAGATTTACAATGATTACCTCCTTCCCCCTGTATAACACACATTATTATAGCCTTCAAAAGGCTACAAAGTTTGAGTAATGAAATAATTTTTAAGTGATTCTGGTCATTTCCCACTAGGGCAGGATTGTTCCTGAGGCATACTCTTGACTACATGATCCAGGCTACTTTTAGATTACAATAACTTTCATTTATAAGTTTAAAAATATTTTGTGCTCCAGGAGACAAAACTTCTTAATAGGTCATTTTAGTGTAAAATCTATTTGGCTTGTTTCACTTTTAGCATTCAAGATTTCAACACAAATGAATTACATTCCAGGTCTTGCAAAAAAATCCAGTTGTTTCAGTTTTTCCAAATAAAATCTCACAAAAACTGAATGAAGTTGATATTCATTACCCTCTTCAAGAACAAACTCATACTATGAAACTTTGACTCCCCATGTATGACAAGCAATGGTGAGGAAAAACTACCAAAAATGCATAACACAGTTTAAAAAATTATTGTTGATATTATTATTATTAAGATTTTTTTTCTGTAAAAGTAAAATTAACCTTTACAGCCACTAAGCTCAAGGATACATTGGAGTCTTTACACTCCTGTAGTCATGGAGGCAATTCCCTACTGTCCTAGGCCCTAGAAGATGAATTAAATTTTCAAAGCAAGATGATATGGACAACCACCAACTCTGAATTCATCTTCTCCCTCAGGCTTTTAATTTTTGCAGTTATATGAGTTCAGTGATGAATGGCTACTCTCTTGTTTCTTCTGATTATTCTTCTTTCATAATTACCAAATACTCATTAGCCCTATACAGAACATTGCACAATGACTCTGAGCAATTTAAGAAACCCTGGTTATCAAAAGATGGTTTACTCATCACCTTCCAATTACTCATAATATTTCAGGCTGGCACCAGTTCAAGTTTCAGGCCACTAATCACTGTTGAAAGAAAATTATCAGCTTAACTCTCCTGGATTTCTCCTTATAATTACCTTACATATTTTTTTATTTGGATTTAAACAAGACTTATGGTATCAGAAAAAGATAAGCCTTGCCTCAAGTAACTTCATGTGTCATGCCCAGACAGGAGAATGAACCATATTAAAAGCAGAAGTAGAAAGACTGATGACAGACATGCAGTTCATATACATGTGTAATTTTCAATTCCTCTGTCAATATACCACCTTGCCTATCATATACATATTACTAAGATACCAGGATAACTTGAATATTTTGCAACAGATGAAATAACCATGGGAGGAATTTAAGTAAGAAAAGCAAGATCATTTTGCAGATAAAGAACAGGACAGATATTGTGTTCAGAGAAGGCAATGCAAAATACCATGGAAAAAAGCACATCAAAGAGGTATTAAGGAAACAGGGATAGGGAGACTCTTGATAAAGACAAATAACATGCAGCATTGTGTAGTTTATGTTCTTTTTAATCCGAAGTTCTATATTCCATTGATTCATGAAGAGCAACAAATAACACAAATAGCAATAGTATGGAACTAATTTCAAAGAATTCACAATTAAACACAGCAGGTGAGCTGTGCATTTTAGCTATCATTGCCCCTTTATCATTGGTACCTGTCATCATCTTGATAGACATCATGGCAACTCTTAGTACTACCAAAATAACCAAACTAATCTCAAGCAGTGTTCCTCTGGGATTTCATTCTCCTCTTTAATATCATTTATCTCCAATATATCAACTTATAATTTCCATAATACAACAGCCTCCTTATTCACATTTACTATCCAGTCATTAAAATCTTTTTTCTAATTTAATTTTCTATAAACAGGAGCATATAAAACTGGAGATGTGAGAAATTATGAAGTATTAATTAAAGAGATAGGATATATATTCACATCCTTTAATTATCCTCCCACTGATGCAATCTCAGGATGCAGTTAGAGGATGCTGAAGAGATGAGCTAAGGGCAGCCTCAGGGCATAGGTTTCTCCTGCTAAATCCTTGCCACACACTCCTGCCACTGCCTTGTATTTGCCCTCATTTCTGCTAGACTTTACAATGAGACTGCTTAGAGAGCTTAAATAAGAGAAGACTGGCCCTTCCAAAAAGAATTAAATAATATTTTTAAAAAACTATAAAGGCATGAAAAAAAGGAAAAAACCCTAGAAAATACATAAGAACTGCGTCCATCTTTTGAGAGGCAATGTGTCATGGGGTCAAGCCAGCTATGCCATGAAATTACGTCCTGACACTTGCGATGCCATGTCAAAACAATATGGCAATTTCCTTAGAAACAACACTGGAAAAAGGAAACCTGGATAAATTTACCTCTGCAACCTATCAATACTTGTCTTTGCAGACTTCTGAAGTGATCAGATAAGCTTAGCAGAACTCCTTCCAGATATTACTTCACATTTGTCTTCCAGAGCTTTCAAAGCATGCTAAATATTTTCATTATTTTCAAATACAAGTAAAAAAGCTGACAAGCAGACTGCCTTTTAGACAGTGAAAAGGCAACGCTGCTGACTCTTTTAACATCTAGGATTCATTAAACCACCTCTATTACTCACTGTCCAAAGCAAACAATTTCACACCTTCTCAAAACAATACACTTCACTGGGTCAAGGATTACACGTATCATCTTATGCCCATCCTGTCAACTGCTTCATTAGTTTCTATTAAGGACAATATTGACTAAAGAATTCCTATTTTCTAAACCATCCTCCCTCCTAAACTAACTCACTTTCTCTTTCTCATTCAAAAACCTTCATAGAAAGTATAGAAGTCCTAAAGCCTCTCTAATTATCACACAAAATTACATTACTCTAGGCAAAACACCTGCAGCTGATGGACAGTTTTCCAATTTATGGGAATTCAGCACTTTAACACTACAGAATCTCTTCTAATAAATTTCTGATTATATATGCAATGTAGGCAAAAGAAAAATAGTCCAAATTGCTTTATGCAGCATAAAGTAAAAGTGTGCATATTATAAAAAGTACAAATAAGCCAGATATTACAAAAAATGCTAATGTAATGTGTCGTTCCGCATTTTCTGAACCAGTATATATTAGCACTACTAAAATAAACACATTTATAAAAAATGACCATTTTTGAGAAAGTAGAGAAGATTGGAAATTATTTAATGCTTTAATGTGTCATTAAGAACATATAATACTGATGAATATAAAGTAACTGATGACTTAATTGGCTTCACTGGGGATAATGCTGATGATGCCAAACAGAGAATAAAAGAGTACAATAACACTATTTTCTCAAGTTCTTCAGATATATTTAGATGAAATAAATGTTCTAAATATACACATTTAAAAGAGTCAACATAAAATCTGCCAATTCTGATTTCAATGTGTTTATTTAATACTGAGTTTTAGCACTGGCTGGAGTTGAGGTTGAGCTCATCATTTGAGTAACTGCTAAGCTTGGGAACACTTCTGTAAAGAAAAATCAGTAGATGGTATTGCAATGATGCTCTAATTTGTGATACAAATTTCAAGAAACTAATTCTTAGGAAGAAAAGTAACTTTCAATTGTTAAATATTCATTTACAGGAAAAGCTCAAAGTTTGATGATCAAACCTTGAAAATATCTAATTAGATCTACTCTATAGTGATATTAATGTCATAAACAGGCACCTAAAACTCCAAATAGACCATAGGGTCCTAATGAAACCAGGCTCTGCCAGAAATTTCCTTTGAAGAAATCTGACAGAGGCACATTCATTGTAAGTATAGTCACCTCTGATTATTCTACTAAGGAATAACTAATTCCACATTGAGGGAAACACTTCTTTTAATCATTATCATAAAAGACAGTTCAGTGTAAACATGGTTTATATTATTTTTCTTACTAAAAAAGACTTACGTTTCTAGTTTACAAAAGCTACTCCCAGTCCTGCTAAAGCACTATCATGTAAATTCTCAAAGGACTAACACAGGCCCTGAATTTCTCTTTTTGAATCCCACCATCTTTTAACTTCATCCTAGAAAGAAGTTACCTTGTTTTAGTAGAAGTCAGTGGATTAAAGATACTTCATAATGCTGACATTTATTAGGGATGAAAAAACAGAAGACCAAAGAGTTTCACAAGATGAAGGATTTAAATTATTAATTAGTCCTGTCACTAGAACTCAGGACTCAAGGCAGTCTTGTACACACAGTGTGGCAGCCCTCACTTGAACAGGAGCAGGTAAGAGTTTACCTCAAGGTCCCTGATCCCTAACCCTAGCCCACATCAGTTCAAACTACTCAGCAGCTCATCTAAGCGCAGGGGCTGTACCTGGCCTATGCCTGCTGCAAGGGAATCACCTGGGATGGGCAGCAGTGAAAGCAACACTGAGCACCATCCTCCTCCACACACCTCACACCTCTGCAGGCCCCACTGATGCTCAAAGAGAAGTTGGAGACAGACAGAGATATCCCTTATAAGTAAGGTGGTCTCTTACAACTGTGCACACTGACAGTCACGGGATCTTCTGAGAGATACCACTGCTCGGCTAACTGGAAAATACATTGGTGCAAAATGGCAGCTGGCAAATTACTTCAGTGCTTTCCCTACCATTCCAATCATGCATATATGGCCAATAAGGTACTACCCAGTATGTAATATAACCACGTTCTAAGCTTGTTTTTCTACCACGTTTTCCAGGGCAATCCTGGATAAGTAATATAATAGACTTACTTTCTTCATTTTTGTCCCCTGTTATGTGAGATAATAATATTAAGTCATCTCCTTAAACTGCTTTGCAGGTTGAAGCACAGCATATATAGAGTAATGTTCTTTTTATATATTCAACTATGGAGAAAAATTTTCCCAATCTTTATTTTAAATACTGAGAAATTCACTCGGTAAGTGATCAATATAGTCAATGATTCATCTTCTAGTTAGAATCCCAGTAACTTATTTTAGTACTTACTCTACTTTAATAAATTTTTCCACCATTTGGCATTTTAGTTGAACATCGAGTTGTCATTCGTTTCCTATCTAGTTCAACTTGAAGTTATTATTTTTATTAAAGGTTTACAATGCTACAGATTTTTTAAAGCATTTATGTACACACTTGATAATCCCATGTCATGACTTGCCTACAAAAATCAGTTAAGGAAATCAGTTAAAAAATCAGGGGTGGAAAAAAAGAAAGCTTGGTTGGTAACCATAAAGTGCCTTTTCATAACCCATGAATATGTATTCCTTTTCCAGCCATCTGTTATCCTCAGATGAGAAGAGTTTCATTTGCAGAACACTAATTTCATACCATTTTCAAGAAATCAATAAAGATTAAGAAAGTTTAGGTCATTAAAGCAACACGAACCAGAGCAATTTTGAAATATCAGTCTAAATAAATTGGCCATAACATGAAGAAAAATTTTCCTGTGAACTGGACTGTTGTACATGAAACTTATCAGGGAGCCTGTAAACACAACACCTCAAACGGACACAGCTTAAAGCTCGCGCAATAACTAAAAAATGGCAGCATGACCATCGCAAGCTTATGACACTTGCAACAGATTGAACATCAAAGACAATCAAAAAGTCAAGGAGGTTTCATGACAAGTAAAAGAAATTCTGCAACTTCAAAAACAAAAGTCAGAACAGCAATTAGTCCTGTCAGTCATCCTCAGTGAAAGTTTCAGCATGATAAAGATAAAAATCAAAATACACACACAATCCCTTTTCTTGTGAGCAGCCATCCACACACATATTTATGAAATATGATGGTCAGCTATATTCATAACACACACTGCAATGCATCATGCCAATAACAAATAGACGTAGTTCCCACTGATTATTCAAAGATCCCTGCCGCCTCAAGAAATAACACAGCATGGAAACCACAGCCAGTGCAGAGCATGATGCCCGCCTGAGCACAATTTCTCTCCACTGTGCACCATGAACTCCCTATTGATTTTTATGGTGAATAGTAAAAGATACTGCCTTTGATGGAGATAAATGTCAAATGCCCAGGCTCCCTGAAAAAATATGTTTTATCTCTGGGGACAAGTTGGAGTCACCTTGAAAACAAAAAATTCAGATTTCAAACTGAAATGAGAGAGGTGCCTTGACTGAAGGACTGCCCTATCTCTGCAGCCTTTGAGCCCTTGTTGGCAGCATCAGCTTCTACTGTGCTCTGCTCTGGGCTCTGTCGATTTCTGATATTAATAGTTAAATAGGACAGGGACCAGAATTCATTAGAACAAGTATTTTATTAAGGATAAGTTGAAATGATGTAATTTTGTGATAGGGAAATTAAGCAAAAATGTCTTGATTGAGCTGTTACAAATTCTACACATTTTTGCAATACTATGAGCACACGTAATTCAGTAAAGGAGCCCAAAAAAGTAAAGGCACAGTAAAAAATCACCTGGACATTCAAGAAGCAGATCGAGATCACAGTGGAGATACCACTGGTGTGCCTCTCAAAACACAGACACGTGCTGTGCAAGCAGCAGTCACAGATCACATTGCTTTAACTGAGGTAATCTTTTTTAATTCTTTGCCTTGAAGGGCAACTGAACACAGTGGGAGGGATGGAAAGCACGCCAACTCATAATATTGCCAAAAGCACAGGTTTTTCCCTTAAGTGCAATATGCAGAGTTCCCAGTGGGGGAATGCAAGGCCTCCACTCTGGTTTGCAAGTGGATGTGGTTGGCAGCAGCTCCCTTGTGCTGTCACCAGCTTCATCTCCAGACTCACAACTCACATCAACATTTATGTGCCACAGATCAAGCCAGATCCTACTGCTGTATGTTCAGGTAAATTTATAATCAAGCTCAAGAGAGAAGAAGATCTACGGCAGCAGGAAGACACACATGTCAATACTCAGACAGACAGACCTTTCTCAGCTCAGCCACACAGTGAAAAGGCACAGGAATTCAAAACACACTCATTGCTTTGCACATACTGTATGGCAAATGTCCAAGGTGTTAATCAAATACAGACTCAATGGAACTTGCATCATATTTTACAGTGTTATCAGTAAATTACCCAGCCTACTTCTCCAAAATTTTACATTAAAATAAATCCCCTCGAAGTCATCAGAATTTCATGCAGTAAGCAGCCTCTTGGGATTTTATACAACTAAGTAAAATATGAGAATCTAGCCTGAATGAAACTAGAAAATGAACATGCCAAGATGAATTTCATTACACACGTCTGATGTGCAACACATGAAATCAAATAGATTTGCCTATTGATGCAACTGTCAGCCAGAAAAAAAAGACTGCTTGGCTGTTTCTCCTATAAACAAAAAAGCCCAGCCTAAGAGAATACTGCTTCACTTTCCTCAATAACAAAGTCCTGTTCACTCCGCTGCTTCTTCACCCCAGGGATTCATTTTTATCTGACTACAAAAGGAGAAATCCATCATCCAGTAAAAGGAATTAGCCCATTTCATTTCACTTTCCTGGAATACTACCACAGAAGTTCAAAAACATAGAAAAGCAATGAGTTTTATTGGAAGACAAGGGCTTGGTACCATTTATCCTGCTCCAAGGTGTAAAAAGACAGGATTGTCCTGAAAGCAAATTACTGCACATATTACTTTAAATTTTAGGAAGGGAAAGGCTGATTTGTGTCTTTTCAGGCAGGTATATATCTTTTAGACTCTCCAAATAGTACACTTAGATTGTGTTCTTCCATCATTATGATCAGCAGGGGAAATAATCTTAAAAGCTGAAATGTATCTCAGGAAATGCGTAAAAAAACCCGAACTCTACTACTTGCCACATGCAGCTGGTGACAAATACTGAGCAAAATAATTCTGAGTACAAAGCATAATTCAAAACAGTTCAATACAATCTTAAATATTCCATCTTCAACTACAGTTAAAGACACATCTCAGAAACATTATGGCAAAATGAAAAAAAACAAGCATTAGAGTTGGTTATTAGGGGTTCTCAAACATTTTGACCAAAATCCACTTGTTGTGTATTACCAGCTCCAGCTTTTCCATCATGTGTCTGCGTTCTGCATTGTGCCATGAGAGCTTAATGCTTCAGCAGTCAAACTGGGCACATACCAAAATTAACAGACCCCTTTGCTCATTTGTATTCACACTGAGTCTGTAGGCAGGGGAACACAGTGATGCATATCACAGTCTCACCCTACATACCCATATCAGAGTCTAGAAAAAAAAACCCTCCATCTATTCCTGTATCATTTTAAGATAAAGCTATAAACAGTCCTGAAAAGCAGCAGCCAGGTTCAGGTAGAATCCATAGAATCATGGGATTGTTTAGGCTGGAAAAGACCTCTATGATTGAGTCCAACCATTAACCCAGCACTGTCAAGCCCACCACTAAAACATGTACCTAAGTGCCACATTTGAACATCTTTTAAATACCTCCAGCAATGAGCCAGAGCCAATGTTGGCCCATCCATTCACCTCACACCTGTCCATCTATGTTCCCCAATAGTACATCACAGCAGTGATGCTCTTTCTTCTTTGGGGATACCACCTAGGTCAGAGATTCCTCACCTTCTCACAGGGACAGGTGTAACGGGGCTACATTACCTCAAGAAGTCCTTTTGAAACAGCAGATAACACTTTGTAGTGTTTCCCAAGTTCTTAAAGTACAGCCTCTTCCTGCTGTGAAGTAATTCAACTGTCTCTCTAGTTCAAGAAACAGAAGCCTGAACTGGAGGTGCTGAATGTGAATAGTGCCGGATAATATGGAAATTATTCCATTCTCAGTGGGAAAAAAAAATAAGTCAAATTCAAAGAGGTGAAGGAATACTACTATAACAGTAGAAATACTCTCTGCATAAGAATTCTTATCCACACTTTAGTTATACAACTTTTTTTCAGAATACATTTTAAAGACCTTACAGAAGATGTTATGAAGCAACAGCATAAAGTTATACATAATTGTTATAACTCTCACTGCTTATTCAGAGAGCTGTTTATAACAGAGAACGCAGTGTGCCCAGTAATTTCAATTTATTATTTGAGTGCCATTAAAATCATTGAAGTATTTCTTTCAGATTTGCAGGCTCTATTAAAATGAATATTTCTAACCAATCTACATTTCGTAATGTTCACAAGTCACTACTAATGCAATAGCTTCAGGGAAGGGTTTTGCTTTGTTTCTTGTTCCACTGACTGACAGGACATCCAGTGACTCTGTTGCCTTAGTTCAGTCTTACTGAAAGCCGAGACATATGGACTGACTGTCATCAGATACTCACTGTGATTTTACTAAAGGGTTTTAGTAATAAGGCACAAGCTGAAATCTATACTGTTTCCTCATATTACATAGACCCCAATAAAAAGCCTACACATGTATAATGCCTGGAACTTATGGTAATGCATAACTGAGCCATTAACAACATAATGTAATAGCATTTCCTTGAAGAAAGCTGCCAGTGAAAGGCAATACCTGCAGTGGCATGGCAGAAGTGTGAATATTTCTTCTGCATTTAGAACATGTTTTTATTCCTATCAGCTGCCATTATGCTCATCAATACCTAAGCTACTGAGAGATGAGGGAACCCTCATTCTGATTTATTACAAATATTCAGTGAAAAAAGATAATTTTCAGTACCTAACCAAGTTAATGACCCTGGCAAATGTTAGGACGTATTTTCTTTTTTTCAGTAGTTATTCTGTCGCATGACCATCATGATATTCTCTGCTGGAATGGCAGTGTTGCCTCATGCATCATTGACTAACCAAAGTTTTTAAATAAAGATACCACATGTACCAAATCCCTCTTTCAGGGATGAAATCCCTCTTTCTGGCTGAAGACGTATATTTTAAGTTCTATATTTTATACAATATAGAAACACTTAGGGCATTTGGGGATAAAAAATCTGCAACAAATAGCATTAAAGTGCCTGAAAAGTATTTTACATGTATAGAGTAGATTATTTTGAGGTCGTTGCAATGATTGTAAATAAACCCTTGTAAACAAACTAAACCTAGAGTAGTCCAAAATTCCATTTATTCCTTTCATGTTGTTTTATTAAAGTTTTTTAATAATGATAAACAAAAGACGAACAACTTATCGCATATTTTCAGCATTGCTCTTAGACCATCATAAAACTCTAGTTGACAGCATATTGTGCTTTTACCACTAGAAATTAATTTTATATGGATACAAACAAAGTAGTACAACATTAAAGTGCAAACAAAACATCAGATTAACAAGGACCTCATCTCATTTGGTGTGAAGGCAATATGTTACCTGTTCAATATGGTCTCAGCCTCTTTCACTAGAGCACATGGCAGTCAGTAGCATTTTGATTCACAGGGATCAATGTACATGTTCAGCAACATCAGTTGATACTTTCTGCTTATCTTCATTTACACACAAAATTAAATGAAAAGAAAACACCACTTACTTGCTTTTTCCTTTGTATACTGTAGCATAGGACCCTTCCCCTAGTTTTTCCAGTTTTTCATATGAGTCTGCTTTTCCAAACTTAGGGCTTGTAGGCTAAACAAAACAAAAAAGATGACCTTTCAGCATGTATTGCACCCATAACATTAACTGCTTTGATTCAGCCTTTAGAGACCAAACATCATTATCAAGACCCATGAACATGCCTGTTTCAGTAGCCAACAACAAAAAAACAATTAGTGAGGGGGAAAATTAATATGTACTCAAATAAAATATAATTCAGCAACCCAGATGGTAGTTGCTAATATCAACCATACACTTACATCACTGGATTTATCAAAAGGATTTTTTTCTTAATCAAAGAGGCGGTTCTGTTTTATTTTTCACATATATCACTTCATAGAGGGAAAAAGATCATTAACAACTAAAGCATTTTATTTATGTTTAGAGATCTAAACAGCAGCCTTAATCTGCCCTACAAAATCAGAACCCAGAGAGCTGTTTAATCATTTTTTTCTTTCGTATTTTTTTAGACTAAAGCCCATCCAAAAACACTGCTCTAAGTAGTCAATGTCCCAGTAAATCAATCACTGTTCAGAGAGTGGTCAAAATGGTACAGGAAAGCATCTTTAATGATGTCATCTTCTGAATTACGATTACAGTCTTCAGATGTGGATATAATTACACCATACTTTAATGTACATATTGCATAGTTGATAATAGTCCTGTATCCTTAATATTTGAAGCCTAAGTGAGGAGTTTAAAACTGAACCAAGCTAAGCAATGATTCTTGCTCAAAGGGCCAGATAGATCAGCTGGCCTTTGTCCCCCTTTTACACAGTCCTAACAGAGAACAACTCAAAACTGCAAAAACAGAAATTCACCTGACATTAAAACTTTCCACTAAAGTTCTGATAAAATATTTTACTTTTTTGAAGTGCATCCTACTTTCCCAAATTTCCCCACTTTCCAGTTGTCTGGAAAGAAAAGGCATTTTATTTTTCCTTGAAGACCAGATGGACACTGCAAAAAACTCACCTGCAGCTGTCCTCAGCATCACCTACATATCTTTTAGACTGCAGTGCTCAGATATCCTGTACCCAAACCAACCAAAAGATCATAGAGAAAGTTTGGAGGGTCAGCACCAATACTCAAATCACACACAGTGACTGATTTGATAATACTCTTGTAAATACTATGACAAAAAGCAGGCAAGCAAACCTAGGATGTTTAGGGTTGAATTCAACTGGGATAAGCCATGTGCAGCTGCACACGTGGTACCCTCACAATCAGGATCTTATGTCTGATTTACAAAAAGCATTCATGTATCAGTTTTTTGAAAGAAAACAAACCTTACAGTACAAGGTACAACTGTGTGTAAATTCTTGTTAAACCATGGTTGAAAGTTTTAAATCAAGTGACCCTAAAAATTGCTTCTATTTAGACAGGGGCACCCCAGGCAAGCTGACTTGGTGCTTCATACTTGTAGATCACATTCAATTAACCATTAGCCAAAAAATGTAAACATTGTCTTTACTCAACTATGCTTCATTTGTCCTATGCAAAAGTTCTGGCACTTTGGCAACTATACACCTTTTTTGATAGCAACACTCCATCAAATGGTATAAGGACAGACAGTATGTTTGCAAAATTGAGCCCCTTCACCTCTCTCCAATATGAAGAACAACCTATTATTTTGCTATCCATTCCCTAAGTATTAATAGGCTTAAATAAATTTATCATATCAAAACTCTCAGATCTTTTTCTGGCTACATTATTTGGAACACTTCATTATAGATAAGGTAGCAATATTCTTGGTTTCCAATCTGGGCTTAAAAAGGCATTCTGCCTGGTTAACAACAAATTTTAGGGTTTTTTTAATCACAGTTTTATTACAGATGTCACTAATAGAGGTGACTGAAATACTTATTCAAGTAGCCTTCTCATTTAACTATCCAATTATGGACTAATGCCACATTAAAAAAACTTCAGAAAAAGAAGTGGTTAGATGTTTAAATGTCTTGCATATAATGAAGACGGAGCACAAAGTATTTCCCAAATTGCAGGCTGCAATGAACACACAGTGAGTAGCTTTGTTTGGAGTGGAAATGCTGCCCTAGTTAACAGTGAATAGTTCACTGTTGGCTTCCTCATAGCGAGACAGAGGAAGGACAGGGTTTATACATGTGTTTCACATCCATTCTTATTTTCACACTGAGATTTACTATTATTCTCTACCTCTGGAAACAATAATCTAAAGGTCACAACAACTTGTAAAGCCTTAAGGTCCTTATAGGAAACAGGATGCCTTTAATCCGTTACCACACAGGAAATCATCAACGATAATTATTCTTACAACCTCAAGCTCATTCCTCTATAGTTCAGCTGCCAGAAGCACAGACTGAAAGTCATGCCTTTTGACCCATTCTCCTCCTGGAAGTTGCTGCATCCTCACCAAGAACAGGCAAAAGTCTAAAAGCTGGCATTGGCTGGATCAGGAGACAGTTCACTCCTGAGGGTACAAGAGAGAGCCCTGTGCCCCTGGGCTCAGCTCTGCAGCAGCAAGGCTGATCTGTCACCCACCCCACACAACACCCAGGCCTTGTCCAGTGCCAGCTCATGCCAGGCACAGCCCAGAAAGAGCCCAAACCCAAAACCTGCCCCGTGTGCAGCAGAACCACCTGGCTGATATCTCCCCTTTCCAGGTTACAGCAGCTCTGCAATGGAGCTCAGCTCTCTGCCAACTGCAGCACAGGATTGGATTGCGTGGGTTCTCCACTGTTAGATCTCCCTTTGTGAAAATGGACATTATTTGTCCTTGCATTTTTCATCTTTAAAGGCTTACAGTTTTTGAAGGCATTTGGTGTAGAAAAGCACTTCAGAGTATTTTTATCAAAAAAAATTTAAATAAATTCTGAGGCAAAAAATATATATAGTAATATATATAATTTGCATGATACTTCTTAATGAAACATTAAAACACTCAGCATATGCATTTACTTTAGAAAATGAAAGGGCAGATTAACCATTTCCACAACATTTTCTCAACTTTTTAAAATGAAATCTCATACATTCATTCAAACTTCTAATTACAAATTGCCTATCAATTAAGAAGTTCAGACACTTCTCACATTTCCTTTTATTTCTGGATAGTAAAGGAGGTGAAGACTGACTGAAATAAAGCAAAAAAAGAAACTTTTCAAAACTTAAGTTTTAAGTTTAAAGGGATCTAAATAAAGGGCTATGGAAGGAAATTAAATAATTTGAAGTTCCACATGACTGCTGAAAACTATAACCATTTCAGCCTACTTTCCTTTATTATTACAGTCCCTCATTCATATGGGTATTTTTTTAGCTTCATGAACATGAATTTCATTATTCAGATTTATCCACATTAGTTTGTCCTTTTCAACCATTTCTATTTTAAAAACGTGCCTTGTTACAGTGAGGTTGGTGGCTTTTTCAGTAAATGCTAATATTAAAATCATAAAAGGAAAATCCACTTTTAAGTACAATTTCTTCTTCCAAAGTATTTTATTCCTTCTGGTAAAATAGATGGGAATACACACAGAGAGAGATTTCTTTTTGTTAAGGCACAGAAGTCCCCCACTCTGCCTGGGATGTGGTTGACTGAAATACACATAGTGAGTGAGACATATCCAGAGCGCATCACACGTACTGTACAGTGCTTGCATCAGACACTGACAGACTTCACAAGCAGCAGACTCACAATAAATTCCCCTGTATTTTACATAGCTGGTGCAATCCCCCAGTTTGACCCAGACCATATTTCTCAATGGAAAAAAGTACTGATATTAGCTGAACGCATGCATTTTGGCAAAATTTTTTTAAAAGCTTCTTTTTGAAGATCAAACCTTACAATACTTCCTATAGCTATTATTTTTCCATTTCTCTTGCTCCTTCTTCTTACTGCTTTTTAACCCTCTAAAACACTAACAGAGAATCACAGAATTATTTAGGTTTGAAAAGGCTTTAAAGATCACCAAGTCCAACTCTGATCCTAAAACTGCCAAGCCCGCCACCCATGTCCCCAAGCATCACATCTATACATCTTTTAAATACCTCCAGGGATTGTGACTCAACCACTTCCCTGGGCAGCCTGTTCCAGTGCTTGACAACCCTTCTACGTACTAAGCATCATTCGGACTATTTAGGCATAAAGAAGCCTGTTGCTCCATGTTAGAGCTCTGCATTTGCTACAAAACAAAAACAACAACAACAAAAACCCACAAAACAAACAAACAAACAAAAAACCAAAAAACAAACAAACAACAACAACAAAAAAAACAAAACCCACCCCTTACAAAGCTAAGAAAAACCCCCAACACATAGACGCATACGTGACCAAGACTGAACATTCTAACAGCTAAAAGTTAAATAGGCAGTAAACAACCAGTCAGCAAAGAATTGATACAACTGGAAAACTCACTGCAAAGTGAACTTTCATGCTCTGGAGAAACCTTTCAAAGAACTCAGATGGGAAAGCTGAATGAATTATTGAGACAAAAGGGAGTAAAGGCCTTCATGCCTCTAAAGAACATAGTCCCAAGTCACTGTGAAAGTCAGCACAGGGTGTGGTAGATCATGTTATCCCCAAGAGGACATTGGCAACTGGAGCACAGAACAGTGCAGATCCTTCCCTTCAGGAAACTCATTTGGAATTTTACTTGTTTGCCTTCATGTTTCACTTTCCTTGCAAATAATTTTCATTAGGTAGCTTTCTTACTATAAGCCTACATTTTTCCCAGGGCTAGATTAGTCTAAGAGCACCACTGAGCACTGGAAGTGAGCATTTTTAGCAGCATGGCTTGCACTAACCAAGATTAGATATTTTTTTCCCCTCTGGTTAAGGAAATACTAAGATCATAGTAACAAGGATAGAAAGAGTATGCCAAAATGTTGAGTACAAAAATAGAAGAAGCTAGTATTTCAAACTGACGTGAGAGTATTAAAAATAACAGAGAAAAAAAAAGAAATGAGAAGAAACTGTCTTTTCTGACCACACCATTTCAAAAGGCCATTTCATTGACACAAACTGTAGGAGAGATAATAGGCTTAATCCAAGGTCTTGCAGTATGGATCCTTGCACGATACTGCCATGTGAATACCTCTCTTTCTCAGAATTTTTCAAAATCTATGTAATAAAGAAAGCTTTAATGGAAAATTACACTGAAAATCACCTGACTATTCCTATAGAAGCTGTGTGGGTTATGTTCTCATGCATTTTTCATAACTGCAGAACAGCTTGTGAATGTCACACTTAACCGTCACACTCCCGAGTCTAAGTTTTAAATAGATTCTTTTTTTTTAACTGCAGGATATTAAACTTCAAGATAAGGCTATCATTAAGAGAAAAATATTATTTTCACAGTACCTCTGTAAATTAGAGAAAATCAAAAGTGAGTATCTGTTTTGTTATACACCCTCAAAAGAAATAAATTCATTGCTAGAAAAACTTGAAAGTAAAAGGCAGGCCAAAAAGCTCAGCCGAGATTAAATTACAAGAATGAAAGATAATAATTATTTTTTAACCATTTTGTCATTTTCTTTGTCACAAGAGTAAACCTTCTTTCACAAAACCATATGCAATTTTCACCCTAATTGCAGGTTGTACCCAATCTACAATAATAGGCCAATGTGACCAAATCTTGAAAGTTGGACTGTTTTCTAGGGCAATGTTCAAGGGATACAAAGGTGTTCAAGAATCCAAACCAAGCCTCAGTATCAGTTCTCCCACTCTCTGATCCCATTCAGTTGCTTGCATTTTCCTAACCCTTTAACACACAGCCACAAATTAAGAGCAACCTGAGCAGAAGCAACCATAGAGCTCTCTGCGAAGGGGCTGGATGCAGTTTTTAAAGCTGTTCACTTTTTCTCCAGGCTATTAGAGCACAGGAGCTGGCTCAACTGCCACGTTTTATCTGCTTTTTCATCTAGAGAGTATCCCTCAGGTTAATGATTATTAACGCTTCCTTTGTGCCAGTAGAGAAAATTCCACTCTCTACAATGAACTCTGAAATTATCTTACCTCCATAAAACATACCAACCAGGAAGGATGCAGTTACCCTAGTAATTAACAGGATCCTAACTGGAGAAAGTGCATACACCTGAAGAGGAAGAGAGGCAAGAATGGCACAGCAAGTGTTTATTTGGGCAGACAGAAATGATGCCTAACTTTCAGAAAAAATCCTGACATTAGTGTCTATTTTAAAGCTAGATTTCTTACACAATTGATTTGCAATGTGCTAACAGGACCAGTAGGATCAGTATAGGATTCATGCTTTTTTCTTTGTACTTTTTGGAGGAAAGTTGCATGTATCAGGACTGAAAATTAATAAAAGTTACAAAAACAGAAGAAAGGCTGCTCTCCCAAAAAGAGTGCAGAGTCAATGCAGTAAAGCATTGCATATCCAATTATTTTTATTTTAATGTTTGGGGTTTTTACATTTATATGAGTTAGCAGAACGTTAGTGTTTTGCTTGATTTTGTTTTTAAAAAGTAACTGACAGGTAGCAACATACACCTTAGCATGACATTTAAATTCACCACCAGGGAGCTTAAGCTGTTCAAGAAGAACCAACTAGAGTGTATCACTACATAACTAAATCTTGAGCAGATGGCTAGTTTATACAGCTTGCAATATTCTATTTACATATGGTGCAAAAGTACTATTTTAGTGTATAAAATGAGTACTCTGATTACACCAAAATTTTACCTTGCACTAGAGAGTTTGATCACGTCTAAAGAGCATGGATCTCAAATAAAATTTTCAAATAATTAGAGCCAAACCATCTTTTAAAACCAGCTATTTGGGGAAGAGTAGCATGCGTTTGTTTTTCAGTTGTGATTTTTTTATTTTGTACACTTTATTTTGTAGTATTACCTTTTCTTCATTTAAAGAGAAAAGAAAAGCATTTCCTTGCCTTGGTAGACAAAGGACTCAGCATGAGATTTTTAAACAGAGAGAGACAGATGGATAAGTACACACAGCTATAGCTATATGTATATAATATATATTTGTATATACACACACATATATGGTGTTGGGATGGATCAGAGAAAAGTTTTGTCAAGCCAAACTCCCTTCTAACAGTGGTTGACAGGTAATGCATAGGTAGGCAAACACCTACTTCACTATGTACAAGTTATCCACTACTCTGATGTGATAAAGGAATAGTTCTCTTCTGCTGGAAAATTCATTCCATAATAACATACAATTTCAATCACCTTAAGCAGTTTGGAAATCACTCTCACAGACGTTTTCTTATGTTCAAAGCAAGGGGAGAAGGTGAAAAGATTCTAAGTGTAAAATTTAAGCTTGTCATATAAGAACAAACAAAAAGTGCTAAATTCTGTCTGTACACTACTGCACTAATTAACTACGTGGGAATTCTACCAGGTTGCAACAAGGTGTGACATTAACTGCAGAAAAATACTTCATGTTCAAAAGCAAGAGATTTATTTTCCAAGTGACAATCAGTGGGCAGGATCATGGAGCTTCAGCTTCCCCAAACCTCTGTATGTGTTTCATCTTTCTCATCACAAAGTACAGAGCATTTCAAAGGTTCAGAAAACACAAAATGGGCGACATGCCACCTGCAGAGTATTTTGTGATCTTTACCAAACACTGAAACTGATACCTGTCAGAGAGGTGATAAAGCTGCTGAAATTAATCAAAGCAGAAACAAACACCCCAGGGCATTATAAACAAGGTCTTTCAGGTCACATCTTGAAAAATGTTATTTTTCAGAGACAAATAAAGGACTTTTACTTGAGCAGAAGCAGTGAGAGATATGAAGACTGCAAGCCTCAGCCATGTACCTTGTATAAGACATCATTTCCACACCTGATGGCTACAGAGGACTTTAAATGATGAAAGGAAAAGACTAAATGGAAGTCTATCCCTAATTCAGTTCCTCTACTATCAAGCATAGAAAGTGCGAATTGAAGGTAGCATGTCTACATCAGAATATCTTAAAGTAAAGTTTACAGAAAGCAGAGCCAAAACTGAAACATCACAATTGCAGCCATATAACCCAGAGGGCATGGCACATTCAAGAACATTTACAGAAACTGAAATGCTCGTTCAGACTCATATAACCTGTACCAGAGGAGAATTTCCAGACAACTAAGTATGTACTCAGTAAGGGAGAATATGCAGCTGACATGGAAGAAAAAGACGTAATGATCAGAAGAGCAAGTAGCAAGGGCATCTGCTAGACAACATCAGGGCTAGAAAAAAAGATGAAACCCTAAACCCGACGTTAAGTCAAGTGTAATTCAAAACCACTGAATGATACATTTCTGCAACTAACCATGCAGGCATCACTCAATAAAATTTGCATCAGGGCATCTCCTGCCTGAAGCAATGTATTCAGGTTCCAGGAATGGGAATCAAGCATCTTGATGATATCTCTGCCTTGGGTGGCTGAACTCAGGTCTGCCAGGCAGGACCAGGTGTGACCTGATCAGCAGAGGGTTAACATCACCTTTTGTTGTGAACTGCTCTTCCCTCTTCATTGGCATGAGCCCTTTCATTATCCCAGGTGCTCTTCCTTGTAAGGAAAAGTCAAACATTACTAACAATGCCTCCAAGAAGAAGGAAGAACTGAGTTCACCAAACAGAGCTATAAAACTCAGAGAGAATTACAGGAAGTTGAGAAATGAGAATTGTATTTCAAGAAATTCCTTTGCACCTCCTGTACCCAGCAAGTCTGTGTGAGTCAGCATAGATGAAGATTACCAAAAGCATATGTTTAGCTAGGGGTCTAACCAGCAGCATACCAGTAGAGGAACCATTAATGTCATTTACATAAGAAATTACTGGGATCATAGGAGATTATACAGATACAGTAGAGTACCAGCTTGTATGAATGCAGTAGAGTACCAGCCCTCTGGAAAAGAACAAAATGCCAAAAACACAGTTTCAAAAACATTTGCTTCAAAATTCTGGAAGCAAAGCAACTGAAACCCTTCAGTGTTAAGAGAAGAATGTCAAAAACAATAACAGAAATTCGTTTCTAAGAGGAATAGCAGAGATGAGGAGTGACTTAATGCCACAAAATGCTAAAGATTTTTTTTTAAAAGTCATTTAAATTAATAGTTGTGGTGCCAAAAAATAATCAGGCATCACAAACAAGTAAATGCAGTGCAAATATATTCACCCATTCTTAATGATTGTAGAAGCTTTATGGTAAGAACTCCTTGTCATGAACTCAGATGGAATACACTAGAGACATCCTTGGCAGCAGCTATATAATGCCAAGTGGTGATGAAAAAGCAAATTTGTTTTTGCTACAGATGGTTACATTTTAAAATGTAACCTTTTCTAAAAAGGACAGTCCCCTGGAGGCGTGACATCTTACCCGCTAAATTCACATGGGTTAAACACAGCTCATCTACAGAAAATGAATCTCTTGTCATTTCTCGTTAGAAATCTGACAGGCTTCAGTCAAACTTCTGTAGGGAGGACAGAAGATGTCCAGAAGATAGAGTAAAACAAAGAAAGAAAAGAAAAAAGAAGAGGCAATCAACCTTTCAAATTGTTTCACACCAAATAAGATTTGAAGTGTTACATCCATTCTACTTAGACCTGTACTCTTCAACTCAAAGGTCACATTATTATGGATTTTTCTTGCCAAAGCATAACAGAAATAGTTTTTCAATAATTTTGAAGGTCTTTTGCGGGAAATCTGTTCTGGGCATTATTCATGAAAGATATGACATTTTATTTATCTAGTTTCTTTCAAAATACTTGGGAATAAAACTATTATGATGGGTTGCCAACGCCTTCTCTGTTGTTTTTCTCTCTTCCCTCTCTTTCTCTCTCTGATTTTCTGACAGGGAAATAAATGTTATTTTTACTACTTGATTTTAAAAAGAGAATTATAAAATGTAAACAAAATCTGTCAAATCTGATCTGTTTCTCTAAAGCCAAAATCTAAAAATCAAAAAGGCAATTCATGTGGTTTCTTAAACTTCATGGGAAAGAATTTCTCTTCACAAATAAGCAATCCTCTGCTAAATTTGCTGCATAAACATTATAGCAGCTGTAATGACAGACCAGGATAAGTAGAGGAAAATGCCTAGAAATCTTGTAAGACACCCTAACTAATATCTGAATTTCATAATTCATATTCTTTTTCAAGTTCTATTTTCTGATTCTATTTTATTAATTACACTAGAAATACATATGGGAAACACATTTAATAGCAGCTATGATTTTTTTCTTTGTTGTTTCTAAGTAAACAATCCCTTCCTAACCAAGAAAACCTTTATCTGGTGCCTCTCATTCCACCATTTGGTACATGCAGAGGTATTAGCACTGTGCACTTACAGAGCTGGGGCTGGAGTGCCGCCTGACTTTAGGTGATTCCTTCCCTGCAGATGAGGTTTTGAAGTTAATGCAAGCGTTGTTCTCTGAATGAACCCTCTTCACTTGATTAGTTGGTTTCTCAAATGGATCGAAACTACTCTGTGTCCTCTGAACCCGAACTTTTTTATCTTCAGGAATTGTATCCAGAGGTTTGATCACTGAATCCATTCCCTGGCAGTTCCGTGTAGACATCTTTGTGACACATATCTGAAAAGAAAAAACATCATTTGTTGACTCTAAAAGGCTTAAAGTCAGTATCATTCCATGCACTAGCCAGCATCAAAAAAGGCACTGAACTTCATAAGCCTTCACTTTCTATTTCTATGTTAAAATTGAAAACAACACATGCATTTTAAATAGGGGACACACACATCACAGTAATAACTATAAAAAACCTATCTTTGTTCAATGCACTGTACACAAAAATCCTGAAAAAGGAAGGCAAAAGAGGAACATACATAAATTCATACATTTGTGTTTTCTTGCACAATGTGTTCTTGGCAACAATGCCATTTCATTTCTCTCTCCAATCTAGCCACAGATATCCACAAGCAGTATTGATTTCCATTTGTTCAAAATTGGATGAGACTAAACTAAAATAAATGATGGTAGTTTGTGTGTGCACTGGTTGGTGCTGGCTTTCCAAAGATTCAATACCGGTATATTATTGTATTTTTAAATAATGCTTATACAGTGTTATTATTACTATCACCATATGTCTCAGAAAATCAAATCAGTAAATCAATTGCCAGGCACTGAAACGTGAGACTGCAGCTTAATGGCACACTAAAGCACAGAAGTTCAATTCTTTGTTACTGTGAAGTACGACTCTGCCAAGCTCTAAAGACTGCCACTTGCTGCTTGAGCTATCAAAACATGCTATGGTTAGTTCAAAAGAACTAAATGAGCAGAACAGCAACTTTAGATACTCCAGTCATGTATATTTCTGGTTTTAATTTCAATACACTCCAATACATATGACATTTTTTTAATCACACTGTTGGTGAGGGGTTGTGTTTGAGGCCTCAGCTTCTGTTTTCATCCATAAGAGACTTGACTTTTACTTGGAAAGAAAAGAAATAATTTCAGCTTTCAGGCTACAGAGAAAAGTTATAAAGTGTGATGCAAGCAGACCCAAGAGGCTCCTGAAGTTGTAAGGCAAATCAAAGTAATCTACAATGTACTTTTTCCATGACATTTGCATGTGTTTAAGGATAAACAGTGTTAACTTGCTGTCAATTGAACTGTTCATCTAAAAACAATTTAACAAGCATAATCTTCCATTCACACACCTATAATCTCATCTAATTTTTGAAAACTTGCCATTCTAAGATAGTTAATGTAAAAAAAAGTGAAAAAGAAATTACCATTAAACCAAGAGTCTTCCTTCCTAGCCCAAAGTATCTCCAAAAACTCCTCCAATAAATTATTCTTTGCCATCTTCCCCAGAGGAACTTTGTGTCTTGAAATCCAACTTACTTCAATTGTTTATAGAAATACTGGGTGACTATACTCAATGGGGTTTGGCTTTTTTTTTTTTTATTTAAATGATCCACTGTAACGGTAGATGACAGATTTCTTTTCTACATTAAAAATTTAAAGTATGATTCCTGCACTGTGCCATCTGGCCAAATGATCATATACCAGGTCAACTCTAATTACGGACATCCCTACTTGTCACAAACCAGGCATTTCAAGGGTTCGCATTTCTTCTCACTGAAGTGATTTCTCCAAGGCTAGAACTTCACCAAGTTATAACTTGCTTGAGAAAAGGAAAAGTCCCCCTTCATTCCAAATGATAATTCTTTTTTGAGCTAAAATTAAGACAATTATGTAATTTTGGTCTGTTAGTTTAGAGAGAAAAGATAAAGAGCTGCTGCACAAAGAATTTTTAATTAGTCTTCTTGTAAAACTAATTTCTTTCTTTTCCCTAAAACAACTCATATGCACAGACATGTATCTACGTGCTTCCCACTGTCATCTCCACGTTCTTGCAAGGCTTGCTACCAACAAAGATGTTTTAAAGTAATGTAAATTGTAATTACTGTTAATTTAGCAGCACTTCTATGTTGCTTAATCAACATGGATGCAAATAAATCAGTAAGTATCTCTCAGCATTTGAAACCCTGTGATCTAGAAAGCAGGGGCATGAGATATGGACGAAAAGTTCCAAAGCAGTACTTGTCTTCCTTTCAGGTTAATAAGGCGCCTGTAGCAGATTAAAGCATTTGGAATACACAGCTATAAACATACTATATATAATAATGCCATGAATGCTGCGTCCAGTTTCTTTTTCCACTGAAGAATCTCCATGTCTAGGTCTAATGTGGGCCACGTAAGCATTTGTTACTATTGTCTTGACTGGAAGCAGTAAGAGTTTGGAATTAGATATTGAAGGGAGACACTTTAACCTTCAGGCCACTTGACTGAATCTGGAGCAGGATAAAAATCCCCACCATCATCTTATAATAGCCTTCTTCCAACTTGCAAATGACTAAAATCAAGATAAGCACCAACCAGCTTCCCACGCAAAAGTCAAACACCTTGTTGGATGCATTGGCTGGACACCACTGTCATCTATGGAAAAGTCTGAGGACTGCAGAGAAATGCAAAAGTAGAGGCAGCTCTGATCACCATGCCCATCTGCCTGTTCTGCAACTGCAGCTCATCTCCTGCCAGGGCTGACAAGTGGTTTAACTCATCACTTCTCTCTCACCGATATCAGTATTTCCTTGGCCAGAAATAAAGCATTCTCTCCAAATGGCTGCTGACCGGAGCGCATTGTTGAAGCCAACAAAGCTACGCTTATGCTGCTGTTGCAGCGTACACATTTCCAAACTGTCTACCCTGCCTATAAAACATTGAAGGGTAACAATATTTAAGCATTTGTTTTACATTCTGCCATTGATAGGCTGAGTTCACTGACAGGTCAACTTCATGCTGAAACTCTGTTCTATGAAATCAGAAAGGACCAGGTCTAAAAGGTCAGCACTGAGCATTGGCTGTCACCAGCTTAAGGACACAATAAACTCATTGGTGGTTCCATCAGCAAGGCTAAGCTACCACAATAGCATAGGTTTTGCCCCTGGTGAGTGGGAGTGCTGACAGGCTGCTCCTGTGCTCCAGCTAAGGGTACAACTTATTCTGTAGTGGCTTTTCATGCAAAAAAGCAACAATATGATGAGCAAAACTGAAACATAACATATTTTGGAAATCTTCCTCTGCATACAAATGATCACAGATTTCACCAGCTTCACCACACCACCTTTAGGAACATTATAGGTTTGAGGGTTTTTTACACTAATTCAGCCTTTTCAATATAAATTTCAGCCTCACAAAGGATATGTACAAATACTTAGCATCAGGTGTTAGACTTGTAAACCAATGTCTACCACCCAGTAGCTCCTTGATGGTAGTCAGGAGAAGCCTAACACACCTTCCCATTCCCACATTTCTTCTTGTGTAAGAGAGTTAAGGCCCATTTTCCAACTAAAGCACAGTATTTGTCATAAAGAACACTGGTTCATTTTCAGAATCTTTCAGATGCTCCTGTGTGATCCTCTGGGATAGTCAGACTTTCTCTCTAAGTACATTCTGCCACCTCTAAGACTGGACTTTTCTTTTTACCCCATTTAATTTGTTCTGTCTACATGAGTCACAGGTTCTTCAGAGTGGGCAGTATTACTAACTCTTATTTTACACACAGAACAACCCTTGTGCATCTCAATGAAGATGACAATCCAGAAAGTTATGGAAACTATCTTTTTCCAATGCAGCCTCAAAATTGGATGATTTTGTTGAATATCTGATTTAGCTACAGTTACCAGAATAAAAAACAAAGCTAAACAAGCCATTACCAATAGGGAGTTGATCTCTATGATTCATTAGCCCTCCCTATGTATGTAATGCCGTACTTAAAACAGTGGAGCCCAGACATTCATTGAGATGCTGTAAATGCCACCACAGTCAAAAACTGGTACTACATGAAAACGTGATATTCAATGGCACCTTAACCATTAAAAGTACTTACCTCAAATGTATGTAGAGACAATACAAATGGTATCTTGTTTTGTCATACATGAGATGACAATTATGCTTTATAAAATGCAATCAAGAGGAAGAAACTTTCAGTATGAGTATGTTGTGCATTTAAAGAAACCTCTGTCTAGCCAACTGCATTAAGCAGTCATTAAGCAGTTTTAATTGTCGTTTCTTTAAAACAAGTCATCATCTAAGTAAACATTAAGGTATGTCAACAGCTGAAGTGATTCTTTCCCCTTCAGGAGTTACTGCCATGATTTTGTGCTTCTCCCATCACAAACTACATTCAAGACAAAATTTCCTGAGGCATAAACTATTTCCAAAACTATTTGGCTTTTAAAAGTAGGGCAATGAAACCACAGTTATCTCTTTCAAATGGGGTATTTTTGCCAGCAGATCTCATAATTATGGGGGACATAATTATGGGTATGGGATCTTCATTTATGCCTTCACTCTTCTTTACAGGAAACAGGATTTAAAAATAAGCCAATCAACTTAATAAACTTAATGGCTATAAATTATTACAAGTATAAAAGGGTATACACAAAAAAGCTGCATCATTTATGGATTGTTCAAGCAAACATTACCATCCTTCCAAACCTCGTATCAGACAGAAAAAGCTCAAAGAATTCAGTAGACTATTCACTTCTGACTTTGGGCATGTTAGGTGGCCCCAGACATGAAAAATAAGAGAGGAAATAGCTGCTTTGTCACTGAGGTTCCCACCTCTCAGGATTTCCAGTACCTCAGAGAACCATGATGAAAAATAGCCAAAATGGCAAGAGAGGGGCTGAGACAAGGAGCAGATGATTAAAAAAAAAATTAAAAGGAAAAAAGGTAAGACAAAACAATGGGAATTATATGTATGGTATTCACACCAGAGAATGTCACATGTAGAACATTCACCCGCAAAGTCTCTGCTTTGGTTCTAAGATGAAAATCCTGAAAAGGCTAAACTAGACTCCAATACCAGTCTGCCTCTAAAGAGTTTTGCTCTTCTACACAAAAAACAGAGTAGTCCTACAGAAACTCTTTTTTTGTGTTTGAAGTTACTCTTTGGAAAAGCACTTCTAAAGAAACAGCACTCAGAAACTGTCCAGGCACATGGTATCTTGTAAGAAAAGATTTAGTCCAAAAAACAGCAATGACTATTCCTACTCAGTGAGGCAGTAGTATTCATAGCTGAGAGTCCCTGATGCCAGATATGACTTCCAAATCTTGGAAGAAAGATCCCTGTCAGTCCAGGTGTGGCCCAACAGAGGCACCTCTCCATGAGCATCCTTCCCATTGCATCTCTTACATATGGATCATTAATGTCAAATATGTAACTGTACTT
This sequence comes from Orthonyx spaldingii, assembly GCA_013397795.1. Taxonomy (NCBI): domain Eukaryota; kingdom Metazoa; phylum Chordata; class Aves; order Passeriformes; family Orthonychidae; genus Orthonyx; species Orthonyx spaldingii. The sequence continues at coordinate 773,546 of VZTJ01005842.1, forward strand.
CCCCAAGTTGTTCCACATTCTACTGCCATATACATCTCCACACTCTGATGACTGAAATAAACTCACTTTTAAAATTTGTCTACAATTATTTACTCAGTCTCAACTAAAAACATAAGAAAAAATGAGACATCATGATGAGACATGTGGCCACTTAAAACCTACAGTGCAAACAACCACTTTGCAGATACTTGAAGAGCTCTTGTCTACTTTTAAAAGAAATCACAAAAGGAAGATTTATCTAGACAATCAGAACATTCATGTCAATTTCAGTAATTACTTGAGCTATCACAGATTCTGGCAATGCAAAGTAAAATAAAATGCAGTACCACAAAAGTTAGTGCGATATTAAAAGTTATTTCAGTGTTTTCTCTGTGGTTTTTTTTATTTAAGGTAAAAAGAGACAGAACATTAAAGAAAGAGCTCCTCGTGTTAGAACCACAAAAAAGCACAGCATAGTTTATACTTTGCAGCTTTCTTAGTTGCTGATCAGAATCTCAAGACAATGTATGACAGACAACAACACAGCTTGGACAGTATTTTTTCCCACTGCTCTTCCTGCCCAGTCTCACAATCAGTTTGAGAAGATCCCAAGGCTGCTCTAGGATAAAGAGGCTTAGTCATCATTATGTCAGTATGGACCACGGGGCTACAGCCTCCACCCTAACGTCATGGTACTTACCAGATCTCAGAACATAATGTCAACATTTAGTCAATTTTTTTCCCATAAAGAGTACTGCTGAAGTTAAGAGACTGAAATCACAAGAAGAGTAATTTTGTTACGTGTGTAAAGCTCTTTAATAAGCCCCATTAAATAAATAAAAATCAGTATAATCATTCATGGAACCATTTCTAAATAAAGATGCCTCTTTGAATCACCTCGTATCTCTTTTCAAGCAATACTCCTTAATCTGCATTTGGGATTAATGTGAAAATAATAAATGGTGTATCAGATATAGCTACTGTGATACGGTTTCAATGCAAGATTTTTTCACTTTGTCACTGTCAGCAAAATTAAGACGTCCCAAAGAAACAGGATTCTTAGAATTAAAGGTTGCTAGACTAATTCATTTACTGTTTAAAGTCATATAGCATTGGAAGAGTGAGACCGATCAGTTAAACCATGTAAGTAATTTATAGTCTCACAGTTCATGAATTTTAAAACAGTCATGAATGACCCTGGAATTAATCACCTGTTCGGGTACTTAGTAAAATATAGCCTGTCCCATATCAGTGGAATTTATTCATATGGATAAAGATATCCTCAGTGACAAAGAACAACCAATTCTGGCAGAAGAGGTCAGACATCCTACTACACAGAAGAAAAAAGTTTAAAATGCTTGTAAATGCTTAAAATGTAAAGACACCCTACTCTGGAGCTCATCGTTTCTTCCAGGAGGATGCATTATATCTGGGTTTTAACTTCTATATTTAACATCCTACAAATGTTTACTTTGGTCATCCAGTCGCTATGGACTTATCTAAAATATTAAAAGAATTGCCAACCATCTACTATTTTCTATTCGTCATTGCCATTGTGTAGAAGTGGGGAAAAGTGACCAGTTGGGTAAATATCAGAGTGAATATCCAAAACTGATACTGAAAAATCTGAAGAAAATATCTGAATTCCACCCATTTGCACCATACCAGGAGATGTAGTACGAAAGGACCAGGTATGGGGAAACCCAAGATCTAGCATGCATCAAGAAAAAAAAATTTAAATTACTGAGCGATGTGAGGTAAGGAAGTCACTTAACCTCTCCACAATTCCATTTTTCTGTTCACAACAGTGATCCTGCCCCTATCATAAGCAGAAACCAGGAGTGCTAATTAAGTTTGTAAAGCACTTAGGCTTTTTTAAGTGAAATTTTATGAAGATATAGATTATAATTTGTAGAGCCTAAGCCTGCTGGAAGTAGTGCAACAATCTCATTATTACAGACAATAACACTTAGCACTTGCATTTAGCCGAGAGATGTATAAAGAAAAAAAAATACATAGTTAAGTGACTACTGATTCAACAGCTGAATTGCTTAGAACATAAGTCTGCCATTAATTTTCATTGGAAAAATCCCATCTGGATACGAGTTTTCATAACCTTTTATAAGCATGTTATTTTCTATCATGCTTTGGTACCATGGCAATTGAGAATACAAGTCATCTGCAGATTCTGGCATCCCTGGAATTTGACATTTGCTACTTATAAAACACAGTTTGGGACTGTTCTGGAGTATTATAAGCAGCTTTGCTCAAAATAAAAATGCAGCTATCTGTAGATTCATTCTCTTTGCAGAACAAAGTGATAGGGAGGCTCTTTCTCATTTTAAATAAAACTCTTGCCTGCTTTTTCTTGGCCCATCTGGTAGCACTCTCCATCCTCCTCAAGACAGGGTCAGCAAATGCTGACACTGCTGCATCCACAAGCAGCAACATGCACAGGTTGAGAAGAGACCTCAGTTGGGGAGAACTCTACAATACAGGAAAAGATCCATGAAGAACAAGAGATGAGATAAGGGAGTGAATAAAATTGTGAAAGGGGAAGTAGAGCATGTAATGCTGCACGACATCCCCAGCCAGCTCATACCGGAGCTACCAGTGCAATCAGGCTCATATTTGAAAGAGGTCCTTGAACACACTCACCCTTCCCTGCTATCACCTACACCAGCCCTTTGGTTTGAACATTTGATGGGCACAGCTAAAAGAAGCAGAAAGAGAACTCAGTAAGATAGAAAAAGAAAGGGGCAGAGGGGGGTTGGTGGAAAGGAGAAAGATGCAAGGAAAAAATGGTTGTAAAATAAGACACTTCTTTTCCTGTCCTGATGGCGTCTCTCTGCGTCCCAGAATTATAATTCATATTCTTGGGTAATATTTATTTGACTTTAATGGCTAAAGAGATTGCTAGCAGTGCTAGCTAGGAACTAGCAAATGCAACTGAAAACAGAGCTCGGAGACTGGAAATGGTATCTGGGGATATGGCATGCTCCTTGCTGTACCTATCACAAACTTACTCATACACCTCCCACAGTCCCTCTCAAAGGCACTTGCCCAAAATGGCCATTTTATTTCCAAAGTCAAAGCTGATGTTAAACCAACTGTCATTGTCATATGGAAGAAGGCAAATATAAAAAGGTCACTGAAGTGCCAGATGGGAGAATTTTTGAACTAGAAGCTCTGACATTAATTCTCTGTGTTTGTCTGAAACACTGAACTCAATGAGCAGATTAAATGTCTGTGCTGAATTGCCAAGTGAGAAAAAAGTCACTCTCACAGAAAGACCAATTGATCAGACCTGGGGGAGGAATCCCAGTTTCATAAAAATCTGACAAGATTTTTACCTGCATCAAGGAAAATAACATTTTATACTAGAAGTTAAAATTGGTTGCACAATTGTTTCCTTTCACCACCAACACACCAAGAGCTGCAATATAGTACATATTTATTCTGCTAACTTGATACCTAAATAGTAGCATAATTCCTGAATCAAGCACAATCCTGAAATCAAGAATTATTGAAAATTATTTTAGGTTCCCTCAACATGGTAAAGAAAAGCTGAGCATTTCTAATTTTTTTTTTTCCTGTTCATAGCACAGTCTAACTTCAGAAAAGTGAGTTTCCAATTCATTAAAGTTGACGTTCCTCTCCTTGCAGAGAAAAAAGGTCCAGCTTTCAAGAGAGTCTGGATTAGATTTCAGGTCTATAAAAGCCTACATATGTCCTCAAAGCAAAACTCTGCTCTGTGACAACAGACGTCAGGAGGAGTCACCTAAGGACAGGGTCTCAGATAAAGGTCACACTGAAGACCTGACAGCCTCTAACATTCATGAAAAGAGACAGAAACTCAACGGAGCTGATCTAAAGGGGCATTTTGCTCTATTTCTGTACTGATGCCCCAAAATACAGTAACTACGTTAGTAATAAAGCCTGGCAAATAAATTCTTCCTTTTACTTGCACAGTGCTCACATTTGTCACAGTGGTTTGTAATGCAATATGCCATGCAAGCCTTTTCTGAAATTGCAACCAGGCTGCTGCTTCCATTAACCTGGTTCCAGACTTGCTGCATCCAAAAGTAGGAGGGTCATTCCTCCAATAAACCAAACGGGAGGGCACAGTTGAGGATCAGCAGATGTGTCAGTGTGGGAGAGGCAGCTTCCAGTGCCAGGCATGAGCCAAGGATGCCTTGGTAACCAGAAAAGCGGTGGAGAAAGTATCTGAACATAAACACTCTCCCAAGAAATTGTGACAGGTGGTTTTTATACTCTTTTACTTAGTTACCCACTTGTATCTGTTGTCTATCCTCCTCTGTAACCATATGAACAGAATTTAAAAATAAAGATTAAAAAAATATTTTCAATCCCTTCTCCATATCAGCCTCCTGCTCCAACAGATGGCTACATGTGCCAGTGCTAGTTTATACAGTTTTCTTTCCATAAGTGCATTATTAGTGGTTTTGTACGAACAGTATATTAAGTCTTTCTGAGTTTACAGGTTTATAATTTTATTCTATCCTCCAAAACTCCCCCTGATCATGAAGTTATCAAAGGCATATCCATAAATGCAGTAAGTCTTCCCACTGCCAAGTTCAAGTGTGAGAAATCTTGAGAGACTTGACAACAAAATGCCTATTCTTGCTAGATTCTGAGGCTGTTAGTAAGGTTTTTAAGAAAATAAATCATAAACAACTCCATGCTTTGAAAATAGGTTTTACCCAGTTCCTTTAGGCTCCTTTGCCTATCCCTAGCAAGCCTCTTGATTCTTTCACAGTTATCACCAAGTACTTCTGACTCAAACTAAAAAAAAAATTGTCCTCTTACAAGCAGGGACTGCAACAAAAACACTGCTGTCGGTCAGACCTGGCCATGTAACTCACAGTGTAAGACTTAAGCCCAACTACTCAAGACCTTTCATATACATACTTCTCACATAAATGCTGAAGAGCACCTTTTTAATTAAAAGAAAAGAGGAAGGGGATAGATCATGTAATCATCTTTGTGAAATATACACATTTGCAGGTGGAAAGGTTTTGCAGCTCTTTTGTCTGTTGTGATGACAACTTCCATTACATTGAAGCACCATGCACATTGCATGGCCATTTCCAAATGAATGCCACTCTCACATTTGCTTCAGCAGATGTACTCTGCAAGAAATAATTCAAGACTAGAATGGTAAATTAGTTTGGCTCTTTTTCCTTCAGACCATTTCCTTCATTAAAAAAAATACATAAAAATCTACTTCATTCATTCCTTTCCCTGTTTTCTTCATTCTTCTTCCTTTCTTTTCCTTTTTAACTATCTTTAGCGAAAGCCAGAGGATAAACTAGGTAATGAGAGTCGCTTGCTTCATTCTGCTAATGCATTTCAAAGTTTCATTCTCACACCAAAGAAGAAATCTCTCCTGCTCTTAGTTGCTTCATCCCTAAGGTCAACAACCCTACAGGCTGAGAAATGCAGCTTCCAAGGCAGGTCAATGTCACAAGGAAAGACAAGCTCTCTGAGAGTTTCTAGATCGGCTTCTCTACGTATTATCTTCCAGACCACTGAATTTGACAAAGTATCCTCTATCAAATCAGCACAGGATAAAGGTAGAGGCAGAAAAAGAGCTTCAACTTTGTCATTATTCTCTTGTGCGAGAATCTTCAAGATCTGAATAACCTACATTCCAACTCAGTCTCCCAGAAATCTTAGTAACAGCCATCCACAACCTTTCTGCCGTTGCCTTCTTTCATGGAAGTTTGAGAGTTCAGAGGAGGATGACAAGCCCAGTTTCACAAATAATTAAATGAAAAGTCCTCATCTGTGTTTGGATTTCGTATACACCTGACTCCTTTTTTTTTAACTTGTTCTTTCTGGGGTTTTTTTTTCTCCTCAGACAAATGACCTGGTTACAGAATTCTATAAATCTTGAATGAAAAGTCTCAAAGGAATTTTCTAGTAGCTACTGCAGGTTTGTCAGACTTGCAGCAGCACAATAACATTCAAAGCAAAAAGGTGTAAGGGAGCATAATGAAACATGTTTCTCAGTGCATAATGTGCTACACTGGAAAACATGCCATATCCTACAACTTGGAATTTAGTCATGAGTATAATTGAAAATTATAGCATCTGAAGTTATTCAGAATATGAAGAACACTCCAGTATATCTTTTCTTGCCAAGACGTATAAAACTCAAAATGGAGAGGTTTCAAACTGATACTGAGAAGAGCTCGTCATAAGAAGGACGACTACAATTTTATAACGAGAATTCTCAGCATAGAGATAATGCTCTTTTTTTAAAAAAACTATGTATTTCAATAGAGAAGTGAAAATAACTCCTCCTTCTTTGATGTGTTCAAGCCAAAACATGTGCTGTAGTAGACTTATGACTGTGCTCAAATGAATTCTAAAGAAAAAGCTATAACAGTACAAAGCAGCCAAGCCTTCTGCAGTTGGTGGCAATTTGCACCTCCAAAGCTGTGAGTTCATCATGAATCACTTTCAACAAGCAACAAATTCCGAGAATCAAGTTCGTCAAAAATCACATCTATCATTAGAACATCAGTGTAAGAAGTCCTCCAACCTTACAGCACATGAAGCTTCTCATGAAAAATTTGTCACAAAACTGAGAGTGATTGTAGATATTTTGCATGGCTTTCCCTGCATGGCTGCCCACCAGCAGTACAATCACATTTTATAATTATATAATTTTATGTATCCGGACTACTTTGCCAAATACAGAAAATTCCCCGAAAACTTGAAAGGGAGGAGGCTAGTTCCACCACTTTCCTAGGCAGCAGCAAAACCAACCACTCCATCATTAAACTGTAGTAGAACTTTTCAAGACAACTCTTCTGCATTACATTAAAATAAAATTTCTGTCGCCGATATTCAACAACAGAACCCATTTGTTCACTAAAATCCCCACTATTTACAGGGAAGTCTGGGCAAACCTATTTTACACATAATCTCTAACGGCTTAAATACATTTTCTGTGTACTTACACAAAGATTTAATAAACTGGAGAAGGACATATTCAAACTCTCTAAGCCTGTAGACTGAAAAGTATCAGAAATTAATTAAGTGAAGGTAACCTTTCACGATGTATAAATAGACATTATGCCTTTTCCTAGTGGTTTTACTTCCTCACTGCTTACTTGGCAACATTTGGTGTTTTCCTCTTCAGGTAAGTTTTATACAATTTAATATTAAATTACAAACATCCAACACAGCAGAACTGAAATATAACTGACATAAATTCTATTCAATTTCCTGGATAGAAAGATACAGACTGGATCAAAAGCTTGCTGATATGATATTTGTTACTAGCCTAGGTTATTTAACATTAACATCTAGCTGAAGTTTATCAAATTCTTTTTCAATCAGAAGTTGCGACAGATCTAGTCAGCAGGATGAGATAGCAAGTTCAGCTCTAGAATTAATGTACACAAATTCCAACAATAAATCCTACAAATTTTTGCAAAAAAAAAATCTCCACTCACACTTTTCACACCATTTCTGACTAGCACACCAAAACAAAGACAACTAACAGATAAAACTGCATGTTTCTGTGTCCTCCACAGGCCAGTCCAGAACTGATACAGCAACTTCAGAGAAGCCCATCTACCCAGGGATGTGATAAACAAAAGAGCAAGACCACCAGCAATAGAGAGAAAGCCTAGAAACTACTACAAAGGCAAAATGATGTGTTTATGGGGTTGATTCAAAAATTTTATAATACAAAATCATCCCCCCTGAATTCAACATTCAGTACTCTGTTAAATTACTATTTCACTACTTGCTTTTTGCTAAACTGCTAAATCCAGAAATATCTGTAGGCTTATATTAGGGAGTGGAATGAAAGATATCAGTGAAAAATATGCCACACATCAAAGATATGCATATATCAATAATTCTATCAATATACAATACACTTAGCTCAAAAGCAAAAAGCAATCACAGAAAGGGATTTACTGAACTAAATCAAAACCCAGAAGTCACCATGTAGGTGGAAACAGCACTTAAGTACTGATGAAGCTGTTATTGGGAGAATTTATTGTGACATTAACATTATAATAGCAGTATTAAGAAAAATAAAGTCCTTAAGGGTTGGGTTCTTAACATCAACAGCACATACCTTCCTAACATGGTAGCAGAATACAAACTTAGTCAAAGATGCTGGAAGGCAGTATGGACCTATCTAAGGGAACTCAACTTCAGCAAATAGTAATGAACCTGTTCTTCCCAAACTAAGAGCACCAGCTACTCTTTTCTTTAGTTCAGAAACAAGCTTTGAAGAACTGATACTGCACAGCCTCTTTGTTGTTTCAGTTAATATTTGCTAGGATACTCCTATTCGTTTCAACAGGGATTGTAAACTGTAATTATCATTATCAATACCTGAAACACTTAGGAACATTTCAACACTAGTATTATCAAACTCAATTCACAAACCATGTACAGCACTTCCTGACAGCTGAGTATTTTTGCCTTTCTGGGAATTCAAAGGGTAATAACCCCAACAGAGCTGTCTGGATCTGCTCGGCAGCTCCTGTGACCTTTAAGGGGCACATCTGTACTCACATTTTTGCCGAAGTTGCCGAACATGACAGCCCAAATTCTCACCTGTCACAGGCTGAGCACTCACACACACTCTCATCCCAGCAAACTCCTGCTGACCCCAAAGACCCACCCAGGACAGCTACTGAAATCTGCAGGGGCAAACGCCCAGTGGAAGCCGGCACTGTGCAAAGATTTCCCTTAAAAAAGAAAATAATCCCTTACCATTTTCCTCCACAGCTGGAGCCCAGCAGAGCTGCCCGTGCCAGCTGCCCTGTGGATAGGTCAGGCACTCTTGGTCTTCAGCCTAACCACAGCCCCTTCATGGCTCCATCCATGGTCTCCTCTGTGGGGGCTCGGGGAGCAACAAGAACCGCCTGTCTAAGACAGACAGAGCACCTGCTCGGAAGCCAACTCTCCGAACAGCCCACCAATGCTTACAGTGTGAGGGGAAAATGTCAAAAACTGCTGGGGTAGGTTTGGACTTAGAGATTTTATGGACTGGTTTTGTTTAAGATTTACATAGCAAAATAACTAAAAAAAAACCAGTTAGGTGACCATTTTTGCTATAGGACTTCAATGGCTGGCCAATCTTGCACTAAGATGAGATCTTGATGATTTTTAGCCTGCTCAGCTACAACTCCTTGAAGTTTTTTCTTCCTGGAGTCAGGGGCATTAAGGAGACAGTGGCAAACACCCACTCCTCAGTTAATTCCTTATCTCCTGCTGTGACAGACCCCAGCCTCACAACAAAACTGATTCACACCAAGATCTTTATGTTCATTGAGCACTTGGCAATAACTGCCTATTAGACTATGTATTTCTTCACTTTCCCATCTGTGTTCTTAAGTTTTGGCCACATTTTCCACATTTTACGTTAATTTTTCCAGCTAGTTAATTTGGGGTCTGGGTTTAACTAAGTATTACCATAGAGAATATTATTTATCAATAAAATATGTCCAAAACATTATTCTTTTCTTAAGCTCAGAAAACTAAAATGGGAGAACTCTAAACTCAGTAGTAACACAGCAAGCAGAGATGATGACTTTAGATTTGGGGAGAAAAAACACTTGGAAGTAGAAAGATGATGGAAGCAACAAATTTCACATATATAAGTAGATGAAAAGATAACACTAAGAGAAAAACACAATTTAAAATTTGGTTTAAAAAAATCCCACATGCCTGGACTTCCATTAGTTGGATAATATTAGGGCAAACACAAGTAGCTGGATTACTTCTATGCATTAAACAATGGTTTGCAATTCATTAATAGACATGACAGTGTCAGCAAAGGAAAACTTCCATAAAAATCATTTAAAAATAATACAACTGAAATAAATCTTGCAATAGAAACATTATGGGTAATTCTCAAAAAAAACCAACAAAGGCATCTCTACTTTCTGAGAGAAAACTATGTAAATTAAGGTTGTACATAGTGTGAAACTGACAACCTCGCATCACTTACATTGCAGTATATATAGCATTTTTTAAAGAAGGAACTCCAGCAAAATAATAATGAAACCTTAGAAAATAATTGATGTAGGACTGAATCTTTACCCTTTAATCCTATTCAGTGACAAAGAAGAAGAACCCTTTAATTGGCAAGTACAGAAAAAGCAAACATGAATCCCTGTCAAACTAGTTATTTGATCCCACACTGATATACAACTGATCTCTTCTTGGAGTATAATTCACATGCTGCATAAAGATAAGCATTCTCCTCTCAAAAAAAGCCCCTTTGCTTTTGTCCTTAACTAGTAACAGCAAAAAAAATCTCTCATCACTCTAGCATTACTACCACAGTTTACTTCCTTTAAATAGTAGAACATATGGTGAAATACTATTTTTTGTTCAGTTTCACTGGATTTCTGTTGAGAGTTAGTTTTCTGTGGCTTGATCTACAACTGAAACATACTAGCTGTCAGTTAAGTCATCAGAAATAATTAAAATAATTCCATACTATGGCCACATTTTAATCTGTCTTGTACTAATGGTAACTGCTGCTCTTTTCTTCCTCTCTTTCCCTGAACATGCTGCTGCTCTAAGCTTTCATATGTTGAAATACTCGACTAAGATCCAAACCGCTGTCAACACACTCCTACATAAGCATTCAAGAATGACTACCTAAAAAGACTACCTCACTTTTTGTTATATTAAATAAAGACAGCATGCAAGAGAAATAAAATCATGACAGAGGTTAACAAGGCAAAAAAATATTCTGACATCCATGATATAGTATGTATTTATAAAGGATCATTTTAATTTTATCTTCTACCACCCAGCAAATCTGCAACTGTTATAGACGTTTATTCAGATCTAGCAAGATGCACAGACTTGTTAGCAGAGATGAAAAAGTGGCTGATCACGTCCTTCACTCACTCATCCCAGAGGGCGTTCAGCCAAGCATGTATCGGAAAAAATTGCCCATACTATCCTCTTAATACAATTATAAATAAGGCTGCTAGAGAGATACAAAGCTGTACCGAGAAAAGCATTGCTTTCAAGCCTTCCCCTACCTTTTCCCTGGTATTTACAAACCGCAGGCAGTACTGCTGGGGAATCTCACCAGGGTAGCTGCCGAGAGGTCTCATGTGGCGTTCCCAGCTTCCCACCGCCTCCCTCTGCCTGGATGTTAAGCGTTCCCGAGAAAACCCACCCTGACATGCACAGAATGAATCCTGCTCAAGTTGGAAGCATGTGATAACTAGGCTTCAGGTTGAAACAGGAAACCCCAGCACCCAATTAATCCCAGAGATTTAAACAAGCCCCATCTTACCGTTTTGCTGTTGCCCAGATCAGGTCAGATTCACCTGCAACTCTTTGGCATCTCTCTAGCAATGTTAGTGTTTGCAGTCAGGCCAGGCTCATTCAGCAACTGAATTCACAACATCTTTCTGCACTAGCAAGCTGAAATGGTACGGCTGTACTACAGCTAAGAAAGGGGGAAATCTAAAGCAGCAAACAAAGAAATCCCTCAAGACAGGGTAATCCCAGTGGAGTAGAATATAAAGGTACAGATGAGCACCGAGGGTACAATATTTCTCTGTCTAAATTTCATAGCAATACTATGCTCTTTCTAAAAAGATTTTTTTTTTTTCTTAATATATGATGGACTTGCCTGTGGAGTTCCCAGAAAGGCAGAGTATCCAGGCTCTGCAGCAGCATTGCAGCCAAAGTAACCATGCATATGCTATCTAGGCAATTTACAGCAGTCTTTTTGAAAAGATATTGATTTACAATGTAGCACTGCCTCAACCCAACACAAAACTGCAGCCAAAATAGCTAACAGTGATTTCACAGGAATTAAGGTGAAAAACTCAACATTCAATCAAAGGATGAAACTAATAATTCCCAATTCAATTCCGTCCCAGTCCTGAAAGATACCAGCAAGTTCTAGAGTGACAAAATGACATTACAGAAATAATTTATGGGCACCTGGAAACAAGCACTATGAATACCACTACCCCCTTTTACATAAACAATAAATATTTAAAAGCATTTAAAATTGAGTCAAAATATGAACTCTGAAGTTAGTTTCAGCATTTTAAGGATGAAACTTAGTATTTAATTTATGAATGTACAAAATACACAAAGCTGTGAGTAAGCAATAGACACCTACTCCGTGCTGGGAATCCACTACTCAGCCCAAGCAAGCTTGAGTGAGGTAGGAGGGGAAAGAGGGCAGCAGGAGCAAACCCTGGCAAACCCTCAGGGAGGGCTTCTCCAAGAAGCAGGCAGTACATCTTCTCCATCTCCTACTCCTACAGCAACCCCTGCTGGCCTGTGCTTCAGATGGCTCCTGACTCCCCAGAAACTTCCTGGGGTTGGGGAAGCACTGGGCAGACTATACTAGGACAGGAAATAATAACGTGTACATCAGCGAAAACTTCAAGAGGGAAAGCATGTAGCTTAGCTGAGATGACATCTCCAGCATCCTGAAATATTTTTCATTTTTATGTAATGATGAGGTACAATGAACTAGCAGGCAAAATACAGCCCTGGCTCACATCCTGGGCAGATCCAGTGACCCTCATCACAGAACCACTGGAAATGGGCTCCCCTGTAGAGCTCCACTTCGAAGAAAGCAGAGTGTGCTTAAACTCAACTCATTTGCTCAAGTCCTGCCATAGTCACCAAGACTTACACATGTTGACATACTTTTCAACTCCAGACTCACATCCAAACCTAGCATCAGTGGCTCCAGTGATATATAAAACTTGAATGGCATAAGCAAATTCTATATGATGTTTTCAAAGTTATGTAGTAGTTGTTATCTTTTCCCCTCATCTGTTTCCCAGCTTTAGTCACGAGGCCATCTCCAGACTTCTCAGTTTGTTAACTTGGGTTTCTTAGCGGATAGAATGCTTCACATCTTCTGAAAAAATATGACTTCCACTCTTTTGAACAAAATTTTTTCTCCTCTCTCTCAAGTGTGGGACTCAGAAGAAAACATGAATAAGAGTTTCCAGTTGAAATTATGAGAAGATACATTCACAGTGTTTACATTTCTTGACCTTATTCTGTCAACAACAAATTTGTCCGAGGCTGAGGGAGAACGGGACAGAAGGATGCCCAGAAAAAAAAAAATTAGTAAGCACCTGCAGAGAACAATATGTGCCAAAAGACAGGCACCATGTTCAAGGGAAAAGTGGTGGATGGCCATGGGAAAAAGAAACACAGAAGGTAAAAAAGGCAAGCCAGAGAAACAGGGAACTGCATTCCAGAAGCAAACAAGGTGTTGGGCCAAGGCACAGAGACTGAAAGCAAGTCAAAGAGCCTACAAAGTTATAGAATCACAGAACATGCTGAGTTGGCAAAGACCCACAAGGATCACTGAAGTCCAACTGCTGACCCTGGACAGCACCATCCCCAAGAATCACACCATGTGTCTGAGAGCATTGTCCAAACACTTCTTGAACTCTGTCAGGCTGGTGCTGTGATCACTTCCCTGGGGAGCCTGTTCCAGTTCCCAACCATCCTCTGGGTGAAGAACGTTTTCCTGATATCCAACCTAAACTCCTCCAACACATCTTAATGCCCTTCCCTTGAGTCCTGTCACTGGTCACGAGAGAGAAAAGATCAGCACCTGCCCCTCCGCTTCCCCTCGTAAGGAAGTTGTAGACTGCCAGGAGGTCTCCCCTCAAGTCTCCAGACTGAACAGATCAAATGACCTCAGCCACTCCTCGTATGGCTTCCCCCTAGGTCATTCACCACCTCTGTAGTCCTCCTCTAGACATTCTCTAATACCTTTATATCCTTCTTATATCGTGGCACCGAAACTGTCCCCAGCACTGGAGGTGAGGCCGCCCCAGTGCAGAGCAGAACGGGACAATCCCCTCCCTTGCCCAGCTGGTGCTGCTGTGCCTGATACACCCCAGGACATGGTTGACTCTCCTGGCTGTCAGGGCACTGCTGACTCATATTCAACTTGCCACTGACCAGGACCCTCATGTCCCTTTGTGCAGGGCTGCTTTCCAGTCATTCCCCCATCTGTCCATACTTGACCCATTCCAGGTGCAAAAGCTGGCACTCACCCTTGATAAACTTCATACAGTTGGTTTTTGCCCAGGTGTCTTAATTTGTCTATATCTCACCCTGCATGGCCTATCTGTAGTGAGATATAACTCATAGAAACCTTCCATATTTAAAAGTTAATTATTTTTACTGTGTTGAAAAAAATTGAAAAAAAATATTTCATTTAAAAAAAATAATTTATTGCATTAAAGCCCTTTTTGTTGTCTTTGACCTTCTTCAAAAGAGCCAGTTCCAGGTGGGCTTTGGCTTTTGTAACTGCATGCTTGGAAGATGTACCTGTATTCCTTCCTGATTACTTGTTCTCAATTCCACCTTCCATATAATTTGTCTTTGCTTTTGAGTCTTATTAGGAAGTCTTTGTTCATCCATGCAGACATTACAGCATTTTTGCTTGACTCCCTACTATTCTTATCCCCCTCCTTTTCCTATGCTAGCCCCATCCTTTGCCCTACTCCCAATCCCATTTGCACATTGTGGTTGAACATAACTTGGCTAGAGCACAAATATGTGCTCTGCTGCTGCCCACAGTACCACAGAGAGGACTGGGAAACCTGGCTGGAAAGCAAAGGCCATCTAGAATTAAGAATGGAACTGATGGAACACACATAGACCCCTGCAGCATGGGACTGGTTTGTTTTCCAAGGGGGGGTGGAAGAGTAAGTAACCTAAAAAAAAGTTTCAATAAAATAACTAAAAAAAAGTCAAATAACTATGGAGTTAGATTTAGATTTTAAAACTCCCCATGGAAGCCAGCTGCAAATACAAATTTCACATTATCAGTACTTTAAGTCCTGCCAACATTTTCATCCCAGGGCAGACTGTGAAATGCTATGTGGCACTTGGGAACAGTTCTTCACATATAAGGAGGTGTCTTTGGAGCTTTTCAAGATAATAGCAAATTGCTACACTTAAAACAGAGAGATTACACAATGTCACAGCTCTGATGGGTAATCAGCTAAAAATGCAAACCATCATTTATTAATATGGCATAGTAAAAAAATGCCAGTAGTTGCCTCTGTTCTCTGTAGTCATACTACACACTAATAAAATGAACTTGTAAGTAATGCCCTATTTTCATTAGTCTACATTGAGGCATCTGAAAGGAGGGGAGACAGGAAGAAAGGGAGAAAGGCAGCTAACATTTCCCTCCTCTCCAAGAAGCAACAACCAAATGCAGTAATTAGTAAAAGTTTCATACATCCATATAAGCCTATTTTCTCCTCATAGAAGAAACTGCATGGCTAAGGAGAGCCATTGCTTCTCAACACAAGCCTTTCCATTTTGACAACTTCTGAGTGAATATACCAGGAAAAAATAAGCACTTTTGAAAATTTACTCGTTTGTGAGAGTCATTTAGACATCTAGCCAGTCACATCACAAGTCACTGATAATATTTCATGACGAAATTATTTAACAAGATGCTTAAGAAGTTGTGTCCAGAAACTGAGGGCTGGATGGAACACCTGTCTAAGTTAAGTTCAGGTCCTTGCTATCACAGATGACTGTAAAATATGACCCCCTTCCCTAAACTGAGAAGTTTGAGTTTAGTTTGAGTTAGAATACATAGAGCACAAGAAGACATGACCTTAATAAAACAATCCAGCAGTGATACAAATGTATTGAAAGTGAAGAAAATAATTTTTATCTTAAGATGGCAAGTGAATCAGTGGATTATATTGCACAATGGAATGCATGACGAGTTATTCCAAGTACAACATATTGTTAAACTTGCTTTGCAATATCAACATTTGAATTATACCAGATGCATTATCTGGTATGGTGGAACTTCACTTAAAAAGTCACTGAAACAAAATGTCATGCAACATAGTGCCAACTAGTTTTGCAACTTTTAAGACCAAAACAGAGACTTTGTGGGTATAGGAACTGATTCCATATACAGTTTGCATTACAAAGAACATTGAAACTGCAAACTCAAAGAGAACAACAGCAACATAGAGAATACTGTGTAATGATTTTAAACAAAATACTTCAAATTGGTCCAGATACATTTTCAGCTCTGTCTTTGCATATAACAGGTTTCTCTAATGACTTTAGGCACTTATACTCTTTCTGTGCAATAGGAAAACCTAACTCCAGTACTCCTATCAGAGCCATATCTTCCTGTGAGCACTAATACAGTTACATTGAGATGGTTTTATTTGTTATTGATACTTCTGTGTTCCTTGCTATGGTTGTAAAGATCTCATATAAATAAAGTAATTCAGAATACAACGTATTGGTACAGTGTATCTATGGTAAGAATTTAAATTTGATATTTTATCTTGATTTAGGATTTCCTTTTAGAAAAGTCAAAAACTATTTTCTAAGCCTCACTTTTTTGTTCTTTGTTTTAAGGTCTTAGTTAAAGGTATTGTACAAGCATTATTCTAAAGAATTATGTTAACCTCTGATTATTAGCCCAAAGTACTTAAAGAAAAGACATGCAAAGACCAGAGACAATAAGATCTGCAGCGTGATCAGCAATTAATATACACAGATACCAAGTGTAGAAATTGATCAAAATATGGAATTTTGTAGTAATTCTACTTTTAAGAAGGCAGATCTGTGGGGTTTCCCACTGGCAGTGGGCATCTAGCTAGATCCAAAATGGGACTCCAGCATACCTCAGCCTGCAATAACAAGGCATGCCTTGCTATATAAAAACAAATAAATAGTTTTCTCTTACCTGTTTCTCACTCACGCTTGCAAAAACAATCACTACTATTACACATAGACAGAATTCTGGGCTAGTACTGCATTCATGCCTTTATAACACATTAAAATTGAAAAAACTGTCTATTTGGAAAGAATATGAAGCCTATACCAAGAGTCAGCTAAAATAACATGCATCTTGTTTGCCTAAATTCCTCATACTCAACTTACAAGACAGTAACTGATAGCAGCATCATTAATCTTCAATCATACAGTTACATGTGCTGTCAATATTAGAAACATTTCACTACTGAAATGAAGGTATCTTTATAACACATAAGTAAAATTCTAGGCAAAATATACACCACAATTCCCATGACTTATGATGTACCTGTATACATCCATAATCTCAGTCTTAATATTACTAATACATTGTGTAAAAAGCACCACAATCTAGAATACTTAGGAAAGAAAAAGATATTTAAATCAACATCTCAGTCAATAATTGTTTAAAAACAGCACAGATAACCCAAACAGTGTAAAATTTAAACATATGCTCTGTGATTGGAAGATAACAATCAGCAAGATGACTTTGAGGAGTAGCTTTAATTAAACTAACCTATCAACTGTGACACACACACATAAAAAAAAACCCACTGTGCTGGTTTGAAAGTAAACCAGCAGGAGAAATGAACCCCACACAAATATCTTGAGAGAGATTTTAGGTCACAATTACAATTTAATAAAAAGATTACAATAAATCAAATGATATAGAAAACCTGAAGCCAAAGTACAACCTGGCACCCTGTTGGTCAGGGTGGTGGTCACAGTCTGATTAAGCAGTGGTTCCAGTGCTGCAAGTGATGGTTGCAGTCTTGTTGACAAGCAGTGGTCCTGTGGAAGGTCTGGTCCTCTTGTGGAAGTTTGAGTCGTCCTCTTGATCTGTTCAATGGTGGTGGTGGTGAGGAGAGACCGAAGCAGAACTGAGGCAGGATCAGAGCTGGCCCGCAAGAGGTGGCCAGGAGAGTGGCAGTGGCAGCAGCAGGAGAAAGTTCTTTTCTTTTGGGAGAAAGCTCTTTCCTATCACCATCCATCTCCTGTCCCCCGAAATCTGTGCCACTGTAACAGCAAATGCACCACAAGCAGGTAAATCCTACAGAGGCAACTGAGTCCAGCACACTCTAGAAGGTATTTTTAAGCTTGGCTGACACAAGCACAAGAATCTCTCCCATCTTTTTTTGCTAATTCTCTATGTCCTTGGAGACATCACAGCAGAACTCTCCGTGGTGAGGTTTGGCATTCTCACAGTGCTTCCTCACCTCTTCTTGCTGTTCCTCTGTGCTGTGCTGGAGCTCAAATTTGTGAAAGAAAGCCCAGGCATCCCCCAGGTCAGAGTCTATCTTCACTATCCAGAGGAACCATTCTCTGGCCTTGGTTATTTGATGCTCCCTCCAGAACAGCTTGGCCACAGCCAGCAGGACATGTGGGTCTTGTTCACACTTCTTGAGAGCATCCACACTCTCGGTCTTTCATTGCGGCCACACTTCAAGGAAAACTTCTTCTGACCAGAGGATTCCGGAGTTGGGGCACTCTTGCAGCACCTTGGCCATCAGAGTGTTTGCAATGTTCTTCAGCCCAGCTCTGTATTCCAGCTGCACAGGCTCCAAGAGATCTTTGGATTTTTTGGATTCTTCAGGTGAGACTTTTCCAAGATGGCTCTTGCTCTAGTCAACTGCCCAGCTTTCTCCTCCAACCTGGACAGCAAAAGCCACAGGAGTATGGAATTGGGGCACTTCTTCAACCCTTGATTATAAACCTCCCATGCTTTCTCTACCACCTCTTTTTATTCCTCCGTTTATCCTTTCATAATCCACAATTTGGGAAAGTCCTCATAGTGCTTCAAGGCTTCTTCACAGAGCTCCTGAGCTGCAGCAATGTTCCCAAGCACCCATCCCATCTTCACAGATTTCATGAAGACCATTGCTATGGGGGCACAGCTGCAAGCCTTTGCCTCCTTGCTCTTTCATATTCATTGTTCTCAGACTCAAGCTTCATGGCAGCAAGCCAGATCTCCTCACTGTTGGGGTTCACCTGGAAAGCCAGGGCCAAGATGCTTCTGGCTGCTGTCACATCTCCCACCGGCCACTTGAATTTAGTTCCCAGGAGCCACAACACTTCTGCTTTGGGACAGTAGGCAACAGCACTCTGCAAAAGAGCCTTCAAGGATTCTCTGGTTCCATGGTTCTTTTCAAAGTAGGCTGCTTGCAGCCACACACTCTTCTTTCTTGGGAAAACTTCCAAGGCATAGGTGTAAATGGCTTGGGCACACTCCAGAGCACTATGAGCAGCACAACTGTCTGCATCTTCCATCCAGGTTGTTTCCAATCTCCTTCCTTGATCCCAAACCCAATCACAGCTGGCACGATTGCCTGGCATGTGGCCACACTACCAGCTTTACCACATTACTAGGCATCTCGTATCTAGTCCTCCCTGTTGATTTCCACACCATTAGACCTAAGAGATGTGATGGCTCTGTCAGTGATTTTCTCCACCATCTGGGTGTTTCCATTGGTTTTCTCCAGTTTGGCAGCAGTAATCCAGATGTGACAATCTATTAGGATATCCTCCCAGGCTTTGTTAAGGACTTTATGAGTGTTCTCGTATGTCTCCAGACTTGTCAGCACCAGCCACAGTTCAGCACTGGTTGGACAGCACTCCACAGCCTGGCTGAGCACAACCCTGGCATCCTCAGGTTGTTCCAGCTCCACGGCTGTTTTCCACAAACACACCAAGCTTGGAACATGCTCAAGAGCTTTCCTAAGGACACATTTCTTGGCATGGATATCCATCTCCAGCTCTGCTGCTCTGATACGGATCCAGAGAGACTGTGGAAGGTGTCGGATAGCCTGGGCCACAACAATCTTGGCTGTATCTCCAGGCTGAAGCTGAGCAGCTTCCAACCAAATATCTTCAGTCCTAGGGCACATATCTGTTGCTTTCACGATGAGGTTTCAAGCTATTGGAGTTTGTCAGTGACCTCCTCCAGTCAGGCTGATGCTATCCAGGCTGGTGAATGATAAGAACTGGTCATTTGAACAGATTTCAGGAATATGTGGGGTTTTTTGATATCATCAATATCTCCTCCATGTGTGGGAATCGTGGAACTCAAATCTGTCAAATATCCTTTCGGATCCACTACAGCCTGGCCACTCACGGACTCTGACACCTGACTTAGCCTCATATGCATCAAGGTGCTCCTGTCTTGGCCAATCTTCCTCACATCCAATTCACCTGTCCTACATGTCATCAAGCCTGGTATCATTCCTCCTGGGTATGGCATATTCAGTCCCTCTGGATATGGAGTATTCAATCTACCAAACTGTGTCTGGCATGGGTCCATGGAAGTATGATCCTCCTCTGACTGTAAATGCTTTGCAGAGAAGTTGTCGGGCAAAGGAGTCAGCTTCTTGTACCAAGGATTCCTCTGACACTTGTTCCTGGCATCACCAACCTCTGGAATACTCAGCCACTCCTCCTCAGTCACCTCCGCTAACTTTCATTTCAAGTCTGAGAACTGCTGCTGAATTTTAGGTTGTTCCTATTATTTCAAAATGGTTATTTTCCTATTTCCTCTTTTTCTTGTTGTTTCCTTCTTTCTTTTCTGCATTCATCCATCCTCTTATCCAATGCTGCATCAATAGCATCTGTTTCCTCATCATCTTTTTCATAGGGGCTGCTTGAGAACAGGCTCCCAGCATAGCCATTGAAATCATCATCATTGGTGGCATTGAAGTTCTCATCTTCATCACCCGCTGTCTGCTTCTGCTTCATCTGGCCCCCACAGTTCTCTTCCTGGCAGGGCGTGACGGTTGTCCACGGGGTCATTGACATCACAGGCAGGGCCGATGTCAGAGCAGATGGTGAAACCTGTGGCTTCGTGGCCCAGTCCCGGCACATAGCCCAGGGGTGTGGGCATGCCCTGGAACAGCTTCTTCTTGTGGTGGACGTGTCCCAAGTCTCCAAAGCACCCAGTTTCTATATGGTCAGACTCAGGCAGGAATGTCCAGTACCTCTCCCATCGTGGGGAATTTCACAATGGAAAGGTGTAATCCTATGAGTCATAGGATATTTTGGGGAGTCCTTGATGGCCTAGGTCTTTACAGCTGTCCAGTGGGGCTGTGGAGCCATTAGGGGCCATTGACAGACATGCCTACACCTTAGGCTGAGTGTAGTTACCACAGTTGAGTCAGTTTGTGAAGACAAAGAAACACTGCCTTGCCATGCAGGGTTTGCCTCTTTCCCTTACCACATACCCAGCTTGTAGCCTGAGGGTTGGGTGTGCACTGGGCAGCTGTTGCAAAGGATCCACCATTAACAGTTCATCAGGAACAATGTACATGGGAATAGAATGCATAGTTTGGTTACGCCCCACATTGCAACCCAGTACACCCACAGAGCTGACAATACTCATATTTGCAAGCCAAAAAACAATAAATAAAAAAAAGTTAACCAGGAAAGGACAGTAGTATTTCTGTGACACAAATTGTAATGATGAATACTAGAGTTTACAAAGTTTTTCTTTAGGGACAGTTATAAAGAATTAACAATAGCTTTTTAATATCTACCAGTATAAATCCCAAGGATGAATCCCTGAAAATGTTTCATTTTTGAGTTACATATATTGCTACAGCTGATCTCATAGAGGGACAAAGCTCAGTGATACTCTATTTCAAAGTCGTCCACAGTATTTTAGCTAGGAAAAGACAGCTTTCTATAAAGGATTTAAAACTTAACACAAAACAATGAGTTCACATTCATCTCTTTCTTAAGTTTAAATATGTCATACACCAAAATTCTCATCTTCTTTGAAAGCACTGGATTTTAGCCTGCCTTCATTTTCACTTTGAGATACTCACATGAAAGGATTTGGTTTTGGGTGCATAGTGAGACCAATGTTATTTAATATCTTCACTAATGACATAGATGAAGGGATCAAGTGTACCCTCGGCAAATTTGCTGATGACACCAAGCTGAGTGGTGCAGTTGAAACACCTGAGAGATGGGATGCCATCCAGGGGGACCTGGACAGGCCTGCGAAGTAGCCCATGGGAATTTCATGCAGTTTAACAAGTCCAAGTGCAAGCTGCTGCACCTGGCCTGAGGTAACCCCCAGTATCAACACAGGCTGGGGGGTGAAGGGATTGAGAGCAGCCCTGCTGAGAAGGACTTGGAGGTGCTGGTGGATGAGAGGCTGGACATGACCCAGCCATGTGCACTCACAGCCCAGAAAGCCAAACATGTCCTGGGCTGCACCCAAAGCAGCGTGGGCAGCAAGGCAGTGGAGGGGATTCTGCCCCTCTGCCCTGTTCCTGGTGACAGAGACCCCACCTGGAACCCTGCACCCAGCTCTGGGATGTCCAGAACAGAAAGGACATGAACTGTGTCATTTCTGTTTCATGAGGGTTAATATTTAATATATTTATTAAAACTATTTCTGCATTAACCTCATGACAGTTATGGTTTTGTTCTCCTTTCTTTTCCTATTTGTTTCTGAAGGTGTACCTGTGTTTTAGAGTACTGCTTAACATCTAATCACTATCCTCACACTGTCATCCAATGACCCTACAATACTTATCCAGGATAATGTGATTTGTTTAGATTCACTATTACACATGCATAGCTGCAGTTAAGTTCTTCATATGCATTGGTTCATACATATCAGCATGAAATACTCTTGTAATTTTATCATCCAAATAATCTATATTGTAAAATCCTTGGGCAACTTTTGGCAGTTCAGCTAAAAAACTTTTTTTAATACATCAGTTTTTCATCACTCTTCCATGTCTTTTTCTCCTACCAGGAAGGTTGGTTGCCATTTCCCACTAAGTCTCAAAAATGGGTATTTACAAGTTCTGCATGGCATACACAGCACATGTGACAGATGTATAACCATCATGCAAATCACAAAGACTGGAAAATCTGATGATAGCAAAACACTAAGTTAGATGGTGATGTGAGATTAAACAAGTGGCTGACAAACTAAATAGAAACATTCAAGTAACACCTGGTTTAAGAATATTGTTGGTTCTCATGATAAAATATGAGGAGCAGCTGTGAAAATCATCTCCCCTCATTCCAGTTCTATTTGTCCAGAAGGCTGCACTACCTAATGGACAAGGGTTTCACTGCAGTCACCCATACTTTTGTTCTTTACTAATTAAATTGGCATAGAATGATGATCAGCAACAAGGCATGTCAAAGCTCAAAGTGATGCAATGCTGAGTCAAGTGCTCACAGGAAACAAGCACCAGAAGTGCAGGTATTACACTAATACTTACCTGTTCTTTGGTTAAATACAAAGGTTTGATTTTGACCTATAAAACCCTTTACTGTCTGGGTCACTATCCCCTTGCAGACTGCTTTTCTTGTCCTCTTTTATCTCAGTAATTCAGACAAGAGGGTTGCATTCACCTGGGCATTCTCACTGAAGAGCACTTCAGTCCAGAAGCTGATAAAGCTTTAATGCATGTTGAGCAGCTTATCTATTTTCCCAGGACTTATTAGGTGAGAAATAGAAAGCATCTCAGGAGAAGTGAGCTGCTGAAGATAAAAAACTTCAGAAAGGACAAGAGAAAAAAGCCTCTTCCACATACTATTAAAAATATTTCTACGAAATATAGTTAGTGGTAGCACAGCTACTGAAGCTTAAATGTTCACAGAGCACCCATCCTCACAGAGTATTTCACCTAAGCGTTTTTTTTTCCTCCCCAGACCATCTCTTTCCATACCTCTAGAGCTGAACCCCACTACAGTATGTTCTAAAATAGACTCCCTATTGCCCTATGATCTTATTAAGCAGAAGAACATGGATTTTCATGTGGTGGAGCACAGTGGCTGCAGAGGGCTGGGACAGATTTATACATCGTGAGATTTATTTAAGAGCAAATATGTGGCCTATAAAAAAAAATTCAAGGAGCCTCCAAAATTTTAATAGTTTTTAAAAGAGCAAAATAATGATTTCAGAGGGGGAAAAGAATTTTCCTTACCTTGTTTCAGATTTTCATTAATTTCTTGAAAGGAAATTTTAAAGGTAACATGCTGTTTCAGTCTAACAAATTCAAATTCAAATGAAACTTCTTTTGGTTAAATGACATGGAAAAAATACATTGATTAATTTATCTACCTTATATCTATCTTTCTTGTATCAAGTTGAAGAATCCTATTACATGAAGAAAGAGCAAAATTAAGGTCTATGACAAAAAAGGGGAATGATTCCATAGAACTGTAAGGCTGAAGGTTGTGAATGAATATCTTCCACTTAAATCACCACTGCAGGATTTACAGCACAATGTTCCAAACCAAAAACTCTACAAAACACTGAACATTTAGTTGTACATGAGAGCTCTCTGTATTATTGGAGAGTGAGACAGGTGTGCTTCCACAGCGAGAGAAATGTGGATAGAGATGGCCTCCAAAATGAGAGGCTCATCATCTTTCCAGGGATTGAGGTAAGGCTGACTGGCTGATATTTCCCTGCATCCTCCTTGTCGCCCCTTCCAAAGGTCTGGGGATGTTTGTTTTCTTCCAGTCTCTTGGACTGATTATCATGACCTTTCAAAGATGATCATGAGCAGCCTCCCTATGGTGTCCACCAGCTCTCTCTTCCATTCGTGGATGCACTAAACTCACTTGCAAAATCTTCTGTGGGAAAAAAAAGAAACCTGGTACTATATTTAATTTCTGACTGATTTAGCAGAAGATTACTATAAAAGTTATTCTTACTGTACTGCAAAACAAAGTCAAATCCCCTTAAAGCAATAATTCTCACAATCTAAGATGTTCCATTACTATCTACATGCAGTTAAAATGATAATAATGTATTGTTTCAGATATTTTCTTATGAGAAATCTTACCTTTTTTTTAGAAAAGAACAATAAATCCTCAAAAGATGAGACAACATGAGTTATACAGCTCATGGACAAAACTATGTAGCAGGGAACACACTTTCTTAGAAACTTCTTGTATGAAGCAGAGTCACCAATACTAGATTACTCTGTTGTTCTTCCAAGTAGTAAGATGTCTTCTTAATTGTTACTTAAAAATAAAATTAACATTGCCCTAGCAGCTTAGTCATTAAAATAGGTCTTCACTCTACTAGACTCTTAATAGACAGTGAAGTAATTGTGTTCACAAAATGCCTTACAGCATCAGGGTAACAAAAACTTTTACCATAAAAACCAATAGTGCATTTAATTATGAATGGTAAGTGGAAAAAGAGGTCTAGAACAGGAGAAGCATCAAAACATATAAATTATTATTCCCCTAGAGTGTTTCAAGGAGAAACTGCAACCTAAAGTTTCACTGAGGAAAGGTCTGAAGGCCTCAGAAATGTAAATGCTGCAGAACACCTCTTTTGAGGTATGATTCCCAAAAGAATTGAGAGAGCCTTTGTGCATAAGGTACTTCAGGATAAAATTATTGCTGCTGTTCTGACAAAATTTTAACAAAAATGACTGCAAAAAATCCTTAAATGCTTTTAGAACTTATAATATTGAGGGCTTATATGTCTAATGGAATATCTGTCTGTCCTCAGGAAAGGTTGCAGAAATTATTTAAAATGTAGAAAGACAGTATTAGCAGAAACAATTACCAGGGCACTAGAAATTCACACAAGAAGAATTCAAAGATTCCACTGAAGCCACAGTGATATAAAGAAAACCAACAAAAGATTGCTTTAAAATATCTTATGGCTGCCTTTGAATTTCATATGCCAAACACAGATCTGACACGTCCAAAATAAACAGTTTCTATTTGAAATGTTGCAATAAAAATACACATCTCATACTCTACACTTACACCAGAGGTGTTTATTTTCCTGGGGAGTCTCATTAACCTCGGTGCAACCAGTATGTTGAGAGATAAACACACAAAAGCCTGATTGTTCTTTAAGTACCCATGACAGCACGAACCACCAATTACAATACATGCACAGATGGCTAATTGGTTTTATTACAGTTTTCACAAGCCTGGGAAGGGGGACACCACCTTTCCCAATTTCTCTGAAGGTTAGTACCAACAGCACAAAACCAACTCGTGTTGAGGCCCCTCGGGTCTTCTTGCCCTACTTGGTCTAAGAAAAAATAAAAATTTGTATAGTAGTTTATATGATATGCTCAACATCCCTGATTAAATTTTATGTAGGTCTTCAGTACACACATTGATTTTATCTCAGTTACTCATGAAATGCTAAATGACAAATTCTAAACATTTCAGAACAAGAACAAAGTTTACAAGACTTGCAATTGAGTTGTCAGGAATGGCAACACTGAAACCCCAGTAAAATAAATGCAAGAAACAGTCTTCAAAGCTAAAGGTGAATTTTAACAGGGCATTTTGGTTACAATCTATTGTATGTAACATTGCTTCTTCCTCTAAAATACCTCATGATAGAGATCTCTGTCAGCTACATTGTTAACAGGAGGACTAGATCACAGGCTTCTGTAATTAAGTTTAAACAGTGACAGCAATAACAGCTTCCATCCCAAAATCAGCTTTAAGTTCTGCATATCAGTGAGTTTCACGCCTATTTGCTGAAACAGAACAGGGAGACTGACTCCACAGAGAGATCTGAATTTCCAAAAGGACCTCCAAATATTGGAGATCATCTTCTCCCACAGTCCTAAACTCTTGCCCTGCTTCTGATACTGCCTTTGTTCCTACACCTCCATAGCCACCCTTACCCTTTTACCCTCCATGCATACCCACACATCCCAATGTGCTTTTCCAATATCTTCCTGAATCCTCCAAATTCCTTATTAGCCTTCTTTTTCTTGAAGGATATTTCATATTTTGTATTTCATATATTAGAAGCACTGAATATATTCAGGGGAAAAACAGCATCCTTGCCCTCACAGTCTCCAGGCACCTCAGGTTATCACCTGAATCCTGAAGGGCTATGTTGCAGTCTGACTGTCCCTTTCCAGATGGAAGTTCCTTATTGTGCTTTAGCACATGCACAGGTAGGTTAGCACAGATCCTGTAAGAAATTGTAGTATGCTTTTACAATAGGAAATCCTAAAAGGTTTCAGTTATGCTTTAACAAGTCTCTAACATGCACCAATTAAGAGTCTTTTCAGCATGTTAATTTCAGGAAAAGCTGGATAAAATGACAAAAGCAGAAGAAAAATCAGTTTGGGAATAAAGTTTAGTCCTTGCCAAACTTTAAGTGTTTGAGAAAACGAGGATGTGTAATTTCTACAATTACCAATCATTCCTACACCTCCTTAACTTTCCTGAAAATTGGCATCTGCAAAGTGATGCTGCAAACAGTCTGGCTTGCAGAATGCATGTGCTATCAAGTCAGGAGAAGAAGAATTCTGTCTGCCTCAACATGGACTCTGGGATGCACCTGTAGTCCTGCACGAATGTGAAGAGAAAGCAAGCAGAATAATCTGGAAATTTTTTCAGCATAAAGAAAAGGGATGCCCTCCATCTAATCCTCAAAAGTTTATACTCATTTCTAGGTTGAGGTATTTTTGCTTCAAACAAGCACTGAAACTAAAATGACTCAATTTTTTGATAAGCCTGCTTATTGACCATGTTTTTATTTTTTTTTTTAAAGCTGGCAATTAGGGGTCAAGCAATTCAAATCTATCTTTAAAAAGTATAGCTTAGTAATGTTGACTCACTAAGGACTGCTTCTTAATATGATTACCAGCAAAGGCTGCCAGGAGTATTTACAGCAATCTGAAATAAATTCTTGTCTTATACTGGAATAGTTAGACTGTCCTTCTCTTATCCTTGTACTTCCCTGCTAATAGCAGATGTCTTATCACTAAACAAATGAAACCGTCTTTGCAGACACATCATTCCAAGGATCATGCCAGGCCAGAGCACTGCCAGTTCCCAAGCCATTTCAATGTAGATGAAGAAGTTAGAAATGCTCTTTCACAAGACAGAGGGAGTTTAGTAAATGAGAGCATGTATCAGCCTGGAAAATACAAGTTTCCAAGTTGCTATGTTGTTTTATACAATCTCAGACTTCAAGGGGCTTGGACTTGGGATTTGCTTGTGCTAAATTAATACTTTAGCCTCTATTCTGACTCTGCCAACTGCATTTCCCTTAAGCTCAACTTTTGAGAGGACAGGGGGCAAGCTGTCATGGAATATTACACTGCATAATATGGCATAAACAGTAGCAAACAACACAGATCAAGTGCATCCCTGGGGTCACTTTTGAGAAATATTCATTTACATTTTTAATTGCTGCTCTTCATTTCAAATCCAGGTAATATAAACAACATTAAGCCTGTCCTTATCAAACAGCTGTTCTTTAACCAAAATCTGAAGTTAAAGTAATAAAAATGAGTACCAATTAAAGGTACGAACCCATTTCCCTACAATGCACTAGGAAGCCTGTATATTAGCACTAGAACAAAACACCTAACAGCAGATTTCAGAAAAAGCAAGTAAAAATCAGACAAATTTTAAAAAAAAACACTTTATTATGTTAAGTGTTAAGTCAAAAACCCACAAATCCAAGTCTTCCTTTAGCAAAGGCCAATCCATGAAGATACATACAACAGAACCAATAATACACACATAGTGTGAAAAAAAAGACCACCACAAAATAAAGCCAACCCTCAAAAAACAACCAAAAAACCCTCATAACAAATACATAAGAATTTATATCTGAAGTGCTACATGCATTCCCTGAATCACACATTACACATAACTGGCATACTTTAATTCATGTAAATACTTTCTGAACTAACCCAGATATTAACATAAATTTGATTTAAGTCCAACTAACATATTAATACGAAACAAAGTTATGACTATTCCCCTTGTTCTTAAAGTAAACAATTACAGCTAGGGAAATGGTAGGGTGGTGTACAGTTACCTGTTAATTTGCAGTGCAATATGTGGTTTTACCATTATAAAGTATCTTTAGAGCAGAACCAAGTAGTAGAAAAAGGGCTTCTCCTTAGACTGTCTCATGAAGGCTTTTATACTTAAAATATCAGAAATAAAGTGCTCTTTCACAATAAGGTGCCAAACTTCAGTCTTGGCTAGGATTCATTTCATTGTTTTTGACCAAAAGGCTAAAAAAACCACACTAATCCAAAAAACACATTAGAAAGGATAAAACCTCTTTGTGCTATGGGAGCAAAGGAATGCAAGAAATACTGAACAGTTTTTGTCTGACTTCATCTTTGTATTTTCAAGGCCGTCCGCTCTAATACCGTAACATCTGAATATCTTCAAGATGTGCTAAGAAATCTATCTTCAAAATCCACTGAGAAAAATACTAATTTCCTTCTCTGTCAGATGGAAAATTAAGGCTCAGATGTTTAATAACGTGCCGAAAGCATCACAGTACTTTCTCTGCCAGAAGAAACAGTATTTGAATACAGGTTGGTTCTGAGGTTAAAAGTACTGTGAAATCTAATGCATTCATTTAGTCCTGGCCTTTTATACAAATTTTATTCTGCTATCAGCTTGTCAAATTCCAATGAGAATATTTCCTTCAGTGTCACTTTAATGTCTTCCACTCAATAGAACAACCTTAGGGTTTTAAGGTTTGCTGTTAAACTATTACTTTGGCTTAACACCAGCATCAACAATTAGTATTAAAGACATGAAATAAAATTAGATCTGAGGTGTTGTGCACTATACCATAAACATGTCATCTTTACTCCCTCCTTTCACATCTTCCTTCCAAAAACATTGCCTTCACTCACTGTAATCTATTAAGATATGCTTCTATCATAACATCCCTCTAAAAAAGAAATTATGTCTCTTAGCAAGCACTGAACTGCATCTGATTGCAAAGCAGCCATGACTACAGAACACTTGCAAAATTTTTAAAGCCATAGAATTCATTCATACTGGAACTAGAGCAAACACTTCAAACAAAACGTGCTATAATTCACTCTACTTAATGGGAAAAGTAATGCCATTATGGAAATGCATGGATATTGCACATAGTGCAGGGTCAGTCAGCAATGCTTCATCTCCATAACGTCTTGACTCCTTGTAGGCATTTTTAAAACACATTTTATATAGTGGATTTTTTTGAAATTTGTACCAGAAAAAATTCATAGTTGTGACTTAGAACAAAAATATAGAAAGCAGCTTCTCAAATTTAACTCAGTCTATGAGCTTCCTGGATCCCTACTCATGTGCATCCCTAACTGGACACACCTACAGACTCACACACACTGACATTTTCAGAGCACCACGCACCCAGCCAGCTCAGAGGCTCACTCTGCTCTGGTTCCACACCACCTTACTCTCCGTGTCACCTGTGCTCACTGACCCAACCACCGAGTGCTTGAGCACATTTTGCACATGTGTTACCAAAATGCTTCTGAAGGAGCTTTAGGGTAAGCAGTTCTAAAGTATGGCCTCCTAAGCTTAAGCATTATAAACCTACACCCAACAGTCACTCAAATTCAAATAATTTCAACCGTAACTCCTAGCCTCTATCATATTTCATGTTAAACACATTAGAAAAAAACCCTTTTCTCTATCTGCCCTCAGAAGAATTAACACTGCCCTTTCTCCCAAAATTTTCAGTAGAACATGAACATTGCCTGACCTTAACTCACCAAAAATTTAGCTTAACCTTCATGAGTAGCAACAAAGGTGCTGACAAATCCAGATATAAGTAATATTTTCATGGTTACTAATGACAGTCAGAAATCAGCAGAAATGCATTACAGTGAGCTCCCAAGAATTAGCGTTAGTGGATCAGCATTAATACAGGCAATAAATTTGCAAAGTGTAATGAGGTTTCAGAAGACAAATAGGAAAGTCAATGCACATGACTCCAGGCTTTGTTTCACCTCCCTCAGAACTGTAAAAGTCATGACTTTACTTATCAGTGTACATTTTATATAACCTGCATGGCAGACTCAGTTCTTAGGGAGGAGAGGGTTGTGTTTTCGTTTTTTTAAATTGCTTTTATTCATGTAGAGTTTCTTGTTTTTACATGAACAGAAACATAGATCAGACATGGTTACATAAGAAGCATAAAAGGTCATCATGGGAAAACATTTTGCAGGAAGTACATTATTTTGTTCAGAAATGGCAGAATTGAACGAATATAATTAAAACTGTTTTCTTTACTTTGTGCTATAAAAAGAAAATTACCTCCAAATGCAAACTTGGTGACCTGTTCTCAGACCCATCAGTTATTGGCCTATTTGATGAGCTGTGAGTCCTCAACTAGACCTTTATTTACAGAACATTGTTAGATTTAAGATTTAACCCCACAATCTCTGTGTAGGATTTTTTACCTTCAAGAATAAAAGCCACTGGCAGATATAGAAGTTTGTCCTTCTAATTTCCATTGAAAATGAACTATAATCATCCCTTTTAATCAAGCTGAAAAAATTATTTTAAAACTTATAGTAAGTTTATGCCAACGAATTGTCCTTAAAAAGCTTCATAGTATCAGCTGACAATAAAAGAACTGGTTTTGACTAACTGGAAGTGTTGTGTTAAGTTTTCCACTTCTTTCAAGCAAGAAATACACAATGATGAGCTGCAGCAATTACATACATATTCATATTTTCAATTTACATTTTAGTATTAAAAACCAAGCAATTGAGGTCTAATAGAAATTACTTCCATATCATTTATCTTAAGTAGCATTTAGAAGGAAACTGGAACTAAAATGGATTGATACCATGATTTAAGGTGTTTGAGTAAATAAAATTATTTTAAATAGTAGACAAGAAAAAACCCCACAAAAATAAATTTAATCTTTTAATAAGTACGTTATTGTGTGCAGTTATTAGAAATCAGAAAAGCTCCTCGTTGCTATTTTTTGGTGATTGAAGAGCTGGTACGTGTCATCGCTCCAGGCTCATCTTTGCAGATACACTGAAGATAAGAACAAAGCATCCTGATTTCCAGCAACCAACTAGCTTTCAGGCTCTGAATAAACTAGTTACTGAATTAAGAAAACACTTGTTGAAAATTTTAATTCTGTAGAAATAACTATCACTGTCAAAAATTGATTCAACATTCAAGAGGTTAGCAGTATGGCTTGAAACTTCACTAGAAGAGTATTTCTTTTCCCACCCAACTAAACTTCCAACTTTCTTTTTTCCAGTCAAAACTATTCTGAATCACAGTGCTTTAATGGTTGTCATAACATTAAAAAAAAGGAAAATTTAGAAATTTTTTTTCACTCATTTGTCTTTAAAATGCTTTTCTACCATCCTATCTATTTGCATAATGTTAAATCAGAAAAATACTTTTCTGTAACATGTTTTGATGCCACCAAAAATACATAGAAAATCTTCTTCTACTCCACTGATTTCACTACAGTCCCAAATAAGCTACATTCTGCATTAGTCTATTTGTCATATCAGAGCTTACCATTAAAACATTAGCTCCATTTTTCATAA
This sequence comes from Orthonyx spaldingii, assembly GCA_013397795.1. Taxonomy (NCBI): domain Eukaryota; kingdom Metazoa; phylum Chordata; class Aves; order Passeriformes; family Orthonychidae; genus Orthonyx; species Orthonyx spaldingii. Next base: position 805,681 of record VZTJ01005842.1, read on the forward strand.
TCAGTTAATAATGGAAGTATAGGAATACTTCCTCTAATCATTTCAGCTAGACAAGTGTTTACTCTCCTATCTGACTCTGAAGCCCCTCTGTCACTGCTCAGTGATGCCAACTGCTCTCCGGCAGCGCTCCAGCTGCTTCCCCGTCGCACAGCTGGCGCAATCAAAACCCTCTGCTTACATTTTACCCACTCACATGGCTGGCTTCCCAGTGGATTAGGCTGTTCCTGTGCGCAGAGCAGACAGGAATTTTTCGAAGACCTGATACTCACCTTCCAGATCACTGATTCAAGTCACTTATCTCATCTCCTGCTCAGAAACATGTTATTGAGACCCGTCCTTTGATACAGCATGCCATAGGAAAACTATAACAAATGGGGAACACTTATTTATCTAAATGGACTAACATGTGGCAAGAGCAGTCTGCACTGGTCTGTAACATGGGGAAACAGATGACAGTAAAACTAGCAAAAAAAGCAGGATAGATTAAAAAGAGTTGAAGCAATTTTAGCAGATGTTTACTGAGGGAAAGCTCCAGGGACACAAGCAGTGAAAGTACAAATGCCAAAAATAATTTTTAAAAAAGAAATAAATTTTAAAAAGGAAGGCAACACTTTTGGCAAGGAGAGGACTGATGGATGCAATCAGGTTCTGTAGACCTCTGAAGCTAAGACTTTGAGGTTTCAAATAAAGCAGGAGTAAAAAAGCTTTATCCTAAAACACATACAATGTCAATTTCCTTGTTTCACTTGAAGATAGATGCTGCAGTGTTGTATCAGAGAAATCAAAGCTCAGCACCATATGTATGAACCCTCTTTATCTGCAAGATTTAAAAGACTTCAAAATGCCCCAACTCACATAAAGGTGACATTATCGGCCATTAGACAAAAGCCAGCCTGAGTGTAAGGCATGCAGACTGCTGGGGAAAAAGTCAGCTGCCACAGAACACTACCATGTAAGGAAATTGCACCTTTAGGTTAGAAATTGTGGACACCTGCTTTTCCATTATTTTTCTGAGTAAGAGAAAGGGAAAACAAGGAACATTAAGCTTCTTTCCTTCATGTATATATTTAAGAGTCATTCTTCAGTGAAATTCTGGAGCTTTACAGGTTTTGTTTTAACTGTATTCAGCAAGCAGAAGGGCCTTGCTGTAGATGCCAAAGAGGTTTTAACCTGCATGAAAACAAGCCAGAAAGTCACTGCAGCCACAAAATACAAGCAGCAAAGAAACTGCTCATATAAAAGGTCCAGAGGTTTTCCACATTCACACATCAAAATTAACACTTTAAACTATTCCCTGGTAGTTAAAAGCTGAGTGTTACACACTGCAAACGCTTCAACAAAAGGCATTCTAAACACTTTTATAGTTTCTATGATTTAACAGAGAACTGCAGAAGAAAAATACCTTTTTTACTGACACGTAGTCTTTAAAGAAGTCAGATATTTGCAAAATAAATTTTGGCAAATAAAATACCACCCAAAAGGCAAAATATTTGTCTAAATATACAACCTAAAAGATTTTTTTTTCTAAATTTCCCTAATTTTCTCCACAGACCTTCCTTGAAATAGTTTTTGTAGGATATATTACTATGAAACTTTCATTTTTGCATCAACCACACAGCAAGCAGTATTTTAAGAGTACCTAATAAAAGCTTACTTAATCACCTAATTTCCAACTGCACTCCTATAATACATCATTTATCCCAGTGGAAATCAGTGTCACTGAATGGTCTATAATAATTTACTTATTCTCTACGCAAGCACAGGAAAAGAAGTTATGAATATAATGTATTATTTGCTTACTATCTGTATATAAGGCCATCTATGCAAATCCCTGTATTGCACATCGATTGAAGGATGCAGTATATGTGCACACCACAAAATAGGGCTACACAAAGACAAGACTATGTATTTAATAGTCTGAACATGCAATTATCATTTATGGTTACACGTCTGCTTCTCAGAATAGTGATCACACTATTGTTGAAGTCCCGCCACACCACTTTATGTGCTAATAAATCTGAAATAGCACAATGTATTCCCAGCTATTTATAAGGAAAAGACATTCCAGGTTTCTTATTTTTATTTTATTCCACACATACATAACTATTAGTGCTCCATATCAGAGGCATGAAAAGGTGGTTCTGAACATAAAGCACCCAAGGGTAGGCTGGGGGAACAGCATGCATGGAGGCAGCCCCCATCTCCTGGAGCAGCGCTGCTCCTCTGTGCCACCACCGCGAGGTTCACCTGCATCATCAGTGCCGCTGATCATCCGACCAGACCAGTCACAGGCACACGGTGACACAGACACGCTTCCCAGGAAAAGCTGAGATGGGAATCATTTGTGTAATGACAAATCTACGTGTCTTGCACAGACCCAATCTAAAATGCCAACCTTTCAGGTTTTGTACAATACTCAAAGAGCCTTTTGTGGAATACTTGAAGGCCACTGCTCATATTAGTCAAAACAGAGATTAAGGTCTCCAAAAATATTTGCTCAGGCATTCCAGAAACCTGCCCCAGAGTCTACTAAAAGCAACAGGGTCAGTGAAGCAAGTGTTCAGCCAAATGAGTAATGCTTGGAGTCAAGAAAACAACTGGGCAGACACAGATGTTATCTAGTCTCTTTTAGACAAAAAAAAAGACATTAAGGGCTCTGATTCAGATTTTGCAATAAGCTTTATCAGAACACCAGCTACTGGTGCTGAAGATTCAGGTGATGTTAGAGAGATCAGACAGTGAAAAAAAAACCCAGCACACAAAATTATTTTCAAAGGCACATACACCTTTGATATTAAGCATTTACATAACAGCTTCTCTGCACCAAAAATAAAGTCAGCACCATTTTTTCCCAGAATCTTAGCCAACCTCGCCTCCAAGGACAAGAACAGGGAAGGCTGTCAAACACCGAACCCCACAATTTTCCTTAGTACTGTGAACCTGCATTAGCACTTGGCATCCTCATATAAAGAGTTCATGGCAACCACAGTGCCTCTGACAAACTCTGGCTATAGAAAAAAGACTGAGGTGTGCTGCAAAACAATTTCTGGAGGTTCTAGGTAATAACGTGGTTAGATGCACAAGCAGATTATCAACCGTGTTATAAATGTGGAAATGCCTTCACTGTACTTGAAAACACCATAATAAATGTAATCTTCATTTTCTGTAGGAAGCAGAGTATCAGGGGGGAAAAAGCCACACCTGAAAGAAACTAGAAATATTTTAACTTTTAGAAGAAATAGTGAAAGGATATTTTTTTGCTTTCAAGCATTTCCAGACAGCCTGAAGTAAGAATTCAGGCTTGCAAAGTAGACAACTAAGTACTTACATGCTCCTGAAGCAGCTTTTGGGTGACATGACAATCCCTTAGAAACGGAGATTGCAAAAGGTCCCTGATGACCAAAGATCGTTGTACCCTTCTTCAGAAAAAGACCAAAAGGACAATCAAGGATCTACAAACTAATCCCCCTCACTTAGGGTCTTCAGAAAATCATGGAGTAAATCCTCTTGGAGCACATTTCCAGGCACACAAATGTGGTGGTGACTGGCAACAGATGGCAGGGATTTAGCACGGGTAAATCTTGCCTGAATAACCAAATTGTCTTCTCTGCAACAATGCCTGGATTTCTGGATGACATGAGAGTGATGAACATCACTGACTTTAACTAGGTTCTGACAGTCTCACACAGCATTCCTGTGTTCAAGTTAAGATGTTACATTCTGGATGGGTACACAACTAGTTGGGCTAAAAATAAGTTTAGCTAACTGTGCCAATGGGTTCTACTCTACCTGCAGGCTTGTAACAAATGAGGTACTGCAGGGGCCCATCTGGGGACATGTCCTGTTTCATACTCCTATCAACATCCTGGAGGTTGTTGAGGAGATGAGGGAGAGGGGGTGAGGGAGTGCACTCTCAGCACTTGGTGGGGTGGGATGTTGCTATGCCAGGACTGCTATCCAGAAAGACCTGCACAGGCTGGAGAAATGTCCCGATGGAAACTTCATGCAGTTCAACAAGGACATACAAAAGTTCCACATCTGGGAGTAAAGTCCCCTCCTTCCAAACACTGTCCCCTCCTTCCAACACTGTGGATGAGTGCATGGGGCAGATTTGCAGACACAGCCCTGGGAGGCTGACAGACTGAAGCTGAACAAGAGCCCCATGACCACAGCAGCAGTGGGGGTCCACAGCTGGAACAGGAGCCAGGGAAGTGACCCACCACCTCTGCTCGGCACTCGTCAGACCACATCTGCATTACTGAGACCAGTTTGGGGCCCTTCAGCACCAGGCACTGACAAACCCAAGTGAGTGAGTTCAATGGAGAGCACCCTAGGTTGGGGGCTAGAGAACTTGTCCTGTGAAGGGGGTATGAGGGTCCAAGGTTTGCTTAGCCTGGAGAAGAGACATTTTCAGGAGAATCTAATAGCAGCTCCCCAGTACCAAGTATCTACAAGGAGCTTACAAAAAGACACATGAGCTCTTTATGATAGTGTATAGTGGGACGAAGAGAAACAAGCATAAACTGAAAGAGAGGACATAAGGAGAAACTTTTTAACCCTGTTGGCAGCCAAGGATTGGAACAAGTTATCCAGAGAGGTTGTGCAGTCTCCATCTTTGGAGGCTATCAAGATCTACTGGAAAATCTCTGAGTCATCTGGTCTAATTTCATGGCTGATCCTGCTTTGAGGGGGCAGTTGTACAAGAGACTTCCTCAGGTCCCTCTTGACCTGAATTATTATATGGTTCCTTAGAATTCTTTCTACTGCTGAAAAGACCATCCCTCAGTAAAGTGCTTCCTGGTAACTCACTGGAAGCTGAAAGTGCACAGTATTGAGTAAGATGGTGATGCTAACTGGACTACCCAGTCCAAATGGTCTACTCATACTTGAAAGATTTCCAAATGAGATTTGGAAGCTAACAGGAAAAAAATTCCAACATTATTTCTTAGTTACTTGAATGTATACGTTTGTCTTGCTTAGAAAACCACAAAGCAGTTCTAATAATCCCTGTTTAGTTAAAATATGATGTACAACTTTTTATTTTACTTTGTAAAAGGTTTCAGTATCTACAAATGAAAGACTTTGTGAGTCTGGTATCCTTCCTACATAATGAACAGAAACTGGCCAGTTCCCAAACAGCCTCACTGCAGAGGCCAGTCAGGGGAAATGAGCACAGGAGAAAGGGAAGGTCCCTTCCCACATGTGGAAGTACTGATTCAGAGATGCTCAACACTCAGCATTTCAAAAGAAGAAATGTAGTACTTGCCTGTTAAAGCTGGAAAAATATGTTCTAAAAGAAGCACCTTTAATTTTGGAAGGAAAATTCCCAGCCTATTCAATTCACCATGATGAAATGCATGTTATACAACTGGCAGGCTCATGAGAAAGTTTTAATTTCGCAGCACACAAATTAGCCAGCTAGACTACGCTTCCTAGAAGAGAAAGAAACATGTAACTTTTGGCCTATGCTCCTAATGATAGGCAATTTTCAATCCCAGAACAGGGTGATGTTTTATTAAAATTTTCCCCAAGGAAAAATCAAGGTGTTGTTGTGTCAGCTTTTTATGCAGCAACTCAGCAGCTGAACATTTGCATTAATTGAGTATGATACTGGTGATGATTCTCTTCTGCAATCATTGGATATGCTCCGTTTCTTCTCCAGATGGTCTTCTTCCAAGTCCACAAAATTGTCTGGGAAGCCAATAACCCTTTATAAATTGATAGCTATCCTAACAGCATCTGTAGTTTCCTCACATTTATAGAATATATAACAAAATACTGGAGTCCAGTTGCTTTCATTTCATATTTTGTCATTTTGTTTTGGATTGGGTTTTTTTATTGCTTTGTGCTTTTTTTTTTAAGTACATCACCAGAATCAGGGTAATAAAATTATCACTGATTTGAAGAAAAATAAATAAAGAATAAAACCAGGCAAATCAAGTCCCAGGTCTCTGTCTGGGCAGATGCCTTACTTGTTGAGGAGTGAAGAATGAAATTTCACATTACCTAAACATGCTGAGCATCACTCTACTCCAGACGGAGGGAATCAGATCCCAGCACTGCAATGGTAGCAGACATCCATCCACTGGAGTAAACTGCCCATTGAGACATGGGAGGTCAATAGACTGTTAAGGATTAACATTAACCCCAAAACTACCATTGAGAAACCTGAATAGAAACAAAGACAGGGTTACAGAAATTTCCAAAGCTCGTCTGCACTTAGCTGCCTTTCCCTCTCTATGAAATCTGAATATTTTATCAGTTAGCTGTTTTTTTCCACTCACCTATGTAACAGAGAAAACAGCAGTTGACTTAAAAGCAATAACTGGTCCCACTGAGGGTTATGTTTTCATTGCTGGTCAAAATCTAGAATTAGTTTTATAAACACTGTGTAATGGACCTGTGAGGTTCAATAGTTCAGAACATATTGAACAAAGAGCTTAGCGGTATCCAAGAAGGGATTGAACATAATGATTAATAGCCTCTGTAACTAGACTAAAAATTGCAAGAACCTCAGTCTTCATGCTCCAGGGCACAGACATAACCAGCTGAGATCAGGCATAAATTTCTGCCCACTACATTACCGTGAAGTTACATGCACTGGGAATAGTTTACGGCTTTGGAGACTTTCAAGACTTTTAGTATCTTCCATTGGTTGGAAAGCATCTACATTCATCCTAAAACATCTTGGAAAGCAAGACATTCTCAGGGAAGAACTGCCTAAATTGAAACAATTTCTGACAATTGTCCATCTCAACTGGTTTTTTGATATTTTTTAAATGGCTAATGCTCCACAATATCATTAGGAAACTGACTCTGAAACTCCAGTACTCTTCCTTGGTGATTGGGAAAAGAAGTCACACCACAGACAACCTCACTCAACATCCCTCCACCCCTAAAGACATACAAACACGAACACAAAATAAAACAATTACAGTCAAATTCCTTTTTAATGAAAACTGGTTGCACCAAGTTTTTCTAAATTATTCTGCCGTTACAAGAAAGAAGCTGATTTTTCAGTGGAAAATAATCAAGACCATTAAAGCCTTTCTAGCTTACACTCAAAAACTATTTCTATTTACATAAGACAAAGTTGTGTTCTATCCACATTTTCTTTCTCCAATTTATACGTCCATGGGCTGTATTTCTTATATGAATTAGGGTTTCTGTCACAACTGTATATGGCATTCCCACAGTCTATTTTCCTATTGCAAGGCATCATTTTGGAGTTAGAGCCAGACTTGGCAGTCTGGGAAATATATCCACCATGCAGCAACTGCCCATTAACTTGGGTTAATGCTGCACTGGCACTTCCAAACCCAGTAATTTGGAAAAATACTCTTTTTCATTCAGACTGTCTAAACAGGTAAGAATTCTCCCAGCTGTAGCATTTACATTGACTTTATGGTCTTTTCATTTTTAACTTCAAACATTTAAATATTTATTACTATTTTAAACAATTATCCTTCCACACCCATGCCAATGTAGCCAAATTTGCCATAGCTCACCATAGACTTTTGCAGTTTCAATAATATTTCATTCTTTACTAGCAGTCTCTGAAATCCTTCTTGTTTACCAAAATCTTCCATGAACTAAAGGATATTGCAACACTATGACCCATTCTAGCCATTTTGCTACTAACACAAACATTTGGTGTATGGGTTTCTTGACTTTATGACTTGAATAAAGATCCAGTTCTCAAACAAGAAGCTTACTCCTATTATGTATTAAATAAAAATATATACACAAAACACACTAAATATAATGAGGCAAAAAATAGAATTAAATTAATTGTAGAAGAAAAGTGGGTAGAAAGAGCTTCCACTGCCGTTAACATCTGAAAAACTGAAGTGCTACCATATGAAATACAAGAAATTATTCTTGTGGCAATATGAATACAACAAAAGCAGAGTAAGAATGCAGATTTTTTCATGCTGTCAAAGACAAGGGCAAGCTATCCGTCACTCTCAGCTGGGAACTCTGGACAGGAACCTTCTTGATGCAAGCCAAGACTATAGTAAACTGACAAGATATTTAATATTCCACTATAACGAAGAAGCTGCAAAGCCTGGAGCCTGGGATATAATACTTAAAATGTAAAGGGAAAATAAAGCAGAATTTTTGAATTCTTATCGAAATTCAGAACTGGTGAGCCAAAAGATGGAAAACGTGACAGAAATCAAACAGTATCTGTTATCGTGCAGGAGAGCACTAGAAGGAAAGGAGGACATGAGAAATCAGAAGTTGAAGGACAAATGTCTAACAATTTAATTTTCAGTTATTCACAATCACGCAGACTCTAAAGATGTCTGACACTCCTTTACTCAGGTGAGGATAATACGGTATCCTCACCTAAGGGTGGTGAAAAACCAAGTGTTAAGGGGAAACTTGAACTATTGCGACAAAAAAAAATAAGAGCTGCAGCAAGTGCCTCACAAGGTTTAAGCACACTTAATTGGAAGACAGATTGATACACAGGGCTCTGCAACTTTATTGTGCATCAGAAGTCACAAAAGCAGCTGAATGAATCTTGTTCCCACTTTACTTCCATGACATTTCAGTCAAAATCTGTAATATCCATTCGTTTGATGGTGCTGTGGGCATAGTTAAATCTCAGGGGGAAGAAAGTAAGTATTAGGTTTTTTAATTGTCCTGTTTCAGAAGGGTCTAGCTCAATTTGGATGCAAATGTGGAAGCCAGGTACTCCATAAAGCAACAGTGACAGAATCTAGGCAGCAGAAACACCATAAAATGAAGTGAAAAATGTTTTTTCATTCCCCATTGTTTCCTACATTTCAATATCTTCAGGAAAATAAGATACAAGAAATACTCTAAGTTCTTTTTTTTTTTACTGTAGGATCACTCAATGAGTTTTCACTATTTATTCATTTATCTTCATGAGGGAATTTCTCCCAAGAGACCAAGATAACCCTCTCAAAGCTGCTACAGTATAATACAGGATGAAAAAGTTAACAAAATCACTTCAACAGTTATCAAAGCAGATCCATGTTCTGCCCACATATATCCCTGTTCAACAGCAGGCACTGCTCACAGATGTCAATTGCTGGCCTCTATGAACCCAAAAAGTGAATGAAGCCCAGCCCATGTGGAACAAAAGCAAGTACATCAACTGCAAGCACATACACCTTAGAGAACACAAGCTGCAGCCACCAGACCTTGCCATGGAAGATGAAAGTATTGCCCTCCCTCCTAGACAGAAGGCAAAACAAAAATAAATCACTACAATGTAGGGAATTCTGGAAGGTCAAAATCACTGTGTGAAGTAAGGTGGTCTATAGGATGAACGGAGTTAACAGAATTATGTTTGTTTTAAAGACAAAATTAGAACGAGGCTGTCTTTTCCAGTGGCCAGGAAAAAAAGCATGAAAGCAAAGTGGGTCCCAGTTCCTATTCTGGCCTAGGATAATTACTAAGAAGAAGCTGGAATGTTTTATCTGGAATATCTGCTGAACAGCACAACTGCCCACAAGAATTTTGGTCCTACTATCGTTCTGATGCTCCAGTATCAAAACTTATTTTAAAAAAACCCACACATTAAAAACTACTTCCTCAAATTAAAAAGTTGTTCATCATTAAAACTAGTGGCCAGGGCTTTGCCAATCATATACAAATACATTAGTTTTATATATGATGCAAAGGCATATATGTACGAACATGTTGCTCAGCATCTGTGTAATAAAACTACATTTAGTGCAGCATATTTGCCTGCCACTTCATTTATGAACGGAAAGACGGTGCCCCCAAGAAAACAGCCAAGATCACCTAAATATTTTCGTGTCTTACATTAGACTCAAAACAGAAGAGGAAGCAATTTTTCATGCCATGTATCAGTGATTTCTTGAATAACTTCTCTGTATTTCTTGAACCACTCATGACCAATGCCTGGGCATTTTTTTGGAAGCCAGTAACCAGCTGGGAGGAATGAAATTCTGAGAAAACAGACAAAATGTTCTGTACTTTATTAGTTGTCATGAAGTGCACCGCTGGTCCTTAGCATTTTGTACTATTACAGGCTAGGACAGTGATGTATCATTATGCCCACACACACTCAGATGATAAAGTTAAACTACATGTTTAATTCTCAATTATATTTACATGCAGAAGCCTTGTTGTTTCAAATATCTGTAGGCATGTTCTATAGATTCACTTCAACTCAGGATTGCATTTGAAATGCAAACAGGCCAAGTCCAGGAAAGAGATTGGACTGGAATTCATTTAGAATTTTTCTTTTTAAAGCTTTCAGTCTGAGCCAGCCCAATTGCACAAGTCACTACAGCTGTTATTTTTCCATTTTGGAGTGTACAAATTACTAAAACGTCACCAAATTTACAGAAAAATAAAAAGCAGTTCCAGTTTTAGCATAGTGGATCTGGCTGCTCTGTGCACACAGTTACTTCTCACAGCTCTCCCCACTGTGACTGCTACCAATTTGCACTTTTTCTAAGGGAAAGAGTTTTTATTTGCCCTCTTTCTTCCTCCACAGAGACAAAGTTTACTGTACACAGCTTGGACATAGAGATAGGCAGTAGAGACTTCACACTTGCAGGCCCTTGCCAACCATTCATTAGTATTTTCTTTGCCCATTTTCAAGTGGAAATAACTGTTACAATTTCTAGCACTGGACAGATGTTACAGTCACTTTGGCTAAGTACAGAATGATATTATTAACACCTACTTCTCAACAGAAAAATGTCACTTGCACTGCAATAGCCATCAAAAGGAGCCATCTATCTCTGTGGATCAGTTAAAAGGTCTTTGGCTGCACAGCCCTTTCGGTCACAATAGGCCAGCAGCAGAGACCAGAGCAGGTCCAACAAGCAAGAGCTGCAGCAGTTGTGCTGCCTCAAGTGCAAAGCAAGGCTCCTGTCTGAGAAGCATCCATTTGGTATATGGGCTTGGCCATCACTTTCCAGTGAAAATTCCACCCCATGGATGAGCTTTCTCCTAAATGAATGGCAAATTATACATCCATGGAGTGCCAGCTGGTATTGTTTCTCTGTAGTTTTCTTTCGGTTTCTCTCTCTCCCCTCAATTAATACAATGATATTCATGCCCTGTCATGTCTTACTGCTTAATTATGTACTTTGCAGAACAAAGCTTTAAAAATGAGACTATCAAGATGCAGGGGGGAAGGGGGAAGAGCAGGACAACCAGATGTGCAGAGGGGGAGAAGGAAACAAAGGGCATTCTGAAAGGGGAGTGAGAGAATTAGGATTTGTGTGGGGATGAAAGGATGGGGAGACAGAAATAGAACAAGATGCACATAAGACTTATTGGCTCATTCACTTTAATTTATAAAAATATATGTTGCATTAAATAATTCATCTGCAGTTATTTAAAATAATTTAATAAATAGCTTGAGCTGTTTCTTATGACATCTCAACCTACTTCCATTTCATGAAGCAATAGATTCACACTTCTTCCTGGCAGAGAAAGAATGCTTCATTGTTTTACAAAACTGGAAAAAAACCAAGGCAAATGAAAAATATATTGGCAAACCTTGTGTTAGAAGGCATATTTTACTTGACTGTAACAAGTTAAACTAAAAGCTATTACAAAAACCTGCTGCACCAATATTTAGTTCAGTCACAGTAAGACAGTTTGTCACACAATCATTTTATCTAAACTTTCTTTATCGAGTGTACCACTAACATTTATTTTGCATATACGGTCAAGAGAAGGTACTTAATTAATGAAACAGTTTTTTTATCTTGTCTTACAACTTGAATGTTGTGCATATTGTTGCACAACAGACAGTAGGGACTCCCAGAGCATAGTTCTGGAATCAGTTTTGGGTGGGACACAACTATTGGGAACAATTTGTTCAAAAGCATTCAGACTCACTGTACTCCTAAAATATTCTTTAAAAACAATTACCAACCATTGCAAGTATATCGTATTTTGGCATGGCGAAAATGTTTTGTACCAAAATAGAAAAAAATTTGAGAGAAGAAAGACTTTTTCCACTAGAGCAAGAAGGAACCAGCAGAGCCCTTCAGATCCCCACTAATCACAATTTTACAGCACTATCCTAGTGCCCAGAGTGACCACTAGGTGAAATTAAGCTTTTCTTTTTTTTCCAGTTTATACAAAACCATTTAGAATCCAGCTGTTGCCTCCTACCAGTGCCAATGGAGCCTGGCAGCAAGCGGAAGTTCATTGAACACTGTGTCATTTGCTCACTCTCAGATGGTAACATAATAATTTGGAGTAGGACATCTTCATACTTCTCAATATATCACAGAGAAAAAAATAATTTTGAAGTTCCCATTTCCTTTTGAATTTTGAAATTCTTTATTCAGCTGCAGTAACTTCAGACTTTAAGAGTGATCTGATAGATACATACACATATATAAACATATAACTAATGTGCACATGAGGCTGATAGTCATGAAACCATTGGTTGTCAAAAATACTGTGTAGGCAGCATATTCTCCCTGATCTGTATGGAGAATAAATTATTCCACATCCACTTCAATACTATTTGTATAAATATTTTGTAGGAAACAGCTTGCTTAGTATTGATCTACTTCTTATTTCACACATCATGTACAATAGTCTTCAAATATTTGCTGAACTTGATTCTCCTGTATTGAATGCAGACACAGAGAGGTGGATTTTCCTTTACCCTCTTGCTGATGCTAAATACAGAAGGAGCAGCTATACAAATGAAACTGAGGACTTCAAGACAATTTGTAAAACAGAAGCTAATGTTCTTTTTGGACAACAGAGTTAACAGAAGCATTGACTTTTAAGCAGTGATCTGCTCTGAAGTTAAGCCATGACAGTCTCATTTCATAGCAGGAGCCTTCAATATAAGAAACTACCTTGTTTGCAGAGAGGGGGCAGAGGTCAGCACTGTGTGGGCATGGCTGTATTGCTATGTTATACCTCCCACACAATCACTAGGGGGCTTGGTTTCAGGGGAAAGAAAAGGTGAACACACCCCTAGAAGTGCACTCTTATGCCTCCTTCTCTCCAGCAGACAGGCTGCAGGATCTGCCCTGTAGACTCCACTCTGCCACCCATGCTCATCCCCTACCTGTTCCTCTGAGACACAGCTCCATGATGTGCTGAAAAGAGGTGCTGGTGCGGGAAGCATCTCATGGAACCACGAGGTGGAGGTGAAGGTGGAGGTGGAGGTGAAGGTGGAGGTGGAGGTGGAGGTGGAGGCGAGCCTGAGCCCAGCTGAGTCCAACCTGAGTCAAAAGGAGCCAACCTGAGCTGAAGGGAGCCAAGCAGAGCCAGGCAGAGCAGTCAAAAGCAGCGATGCCAATGCCAGAAACAGCTGTGTGGAATCCAGGCCAGCATCCGAAGCAGCAACATGGGGAGATGGGGACCATCTCGCTTTTGGGGATTTGTCTGTTGTTTGCTGTTGTTTTGGGCTCAGGGACAGGGAGAGTCAGATGCAGGAAGTGGCCACCATCTTGTCTTTGTCCCAGCTGCCACGTGGAACTGAGGTGGTGAACACCTTCTGTGTGTAAAGCACCTTCTCTTTTGCATACTTATGTTCTTAAAACTGCTGCTGTTACCATGCATTTCTTATTCCATTGCTTTGTGCTGCCAGTAAATTGTTATCTCAACAAATATTCTCTGCCTATGTCCCTCTCTTACCAGAAGGAAGGCAGGAGGAAGGAGAGTGACTTACTTGGAGTTTAATTTTCAGGTGGTGTTAAACCACCACAAAAACAAAAATCAAAGAGAACTCTTTTGCTTGCCCACATTTTAATGTAATATCCTCCAATCTTACATCACTTAACTTCTCCCACAATAGATTCACTCCACTGAAGAAGCCCAGTACAAGTGAAAGTTGATCCATCGAAAAAACTGTTTCAGTTTACTTTAAACCAGATTAAGAATAGATTAAGAAGCAGCCTTTTAAATTTTCGTCTGACATACTCTATTTTTATTATCTAGATGTCTTCGTGAATTTTAATGCATTAAAACACCTAACTTAACAGAGCATGAATGGAGGTTGTGAGAATCAAATTTAATGCAAAAAAGCCCTTTCAAAAAGGGGATACTCAACATTAAAGTTCCCAGTATACAAAAACTGAGTAAGCTTGGCTAAATCTTTACTGCAAAAATTAGGATATAGAATCATCTAACCATAGAATCATTTGGTTGGAAAAGAACTTTAAGGCCATCCATTCCAACCGTTAACCTCAGGCTGCCAAGGCTACCAGTAAACCATACGCCCAAGCACTACATCTACACTTTTAAGTCTTTTTTAATGTCTTTTTTTTTTTNTTTACTATTTTTGCATCTTTTAAGTACCTTCAGGGATGATGATTCAACCACTTCCCTGGGCAATCTGTTCCAATGGTTGACAACCCTTTCATCTCAAGAATTTTTCCTAATATCCAATCTAAACCTCCCCTGGTGCAAGTTGAGGTCACTTCCTCTCATCCTGCCCACTTGTTATCTGGGATAAGGGGCTGATCCCCGCCTGGCTACAACCTCTTTCAGTTAGTTGTAGAGAGCAATAAGGTCTTCCCTGAGCCTCCTGTTTTCCAGGCTAAACAACGCCAGTTCCCTCAGCTGCTTCTCATCAGACTTGCCCTCCAGACCCTTCCCCAGCTCAGCTGCCCTTCTCTGGACATCATTTCAATGTCCTTCTTGTGGTGACAGGCCTAGAACTGAACCCAGTATTTGAGGTGCAGCCTCACCAGTGCTGAGTACAGGGGGACAATCACTACCCTGATCCTGCTGGCCACACCATTTCTGCCACTGGCCTTCTTGGCCAGCTGGACACACATTGGCTCAGGTTCAGCCATCTGCCAACCAGCACCCCAAGGTCCTTTTCTACCAGGCAGCTTTCTAGCCACTCATTCCTAAGCCTGTAGTACCACATGGAGTTGTTGTGAACCAAGTGAAACACCTGGTATTCGCCTTTATATATATGACCTCATACCACTGGCCTTGGCCCATCAATCCAGCCTGTCCAGATCCCTCTGCAGAGCCTTCCTACCCTCCAGCAGATCAAAACTTCCACACAACTTAGTGTCATCTGCACACTTACTGATCCCCTGGTTCAGATTATCGACAAAGATATTAAACAGGACTCAAATAATGAGCCTTGGGGTACCTCACTAGTGATCAGCCACCAACTGGAGATAGCAGCATTCACCACCATTCTCTGGGCCCAGACATCCAGCCACTTTTCAACCTAGTAAAGAGGTTGCTGTCCAAAACATAATAAATCATTTTCTCTAGGATAATACTTTGGGAAATAGTGTCCTAACCCCAGAGATCCTGATGGCTAGGAAGTTTGCAGAGTCCAAAGCCATATATATTTGGTCTGGCTGAGATGGAGCCCGTTTTCCCCATAGCAGCCTTCATAGAGCTGTGCTTTGTATCAGTAGCTAGCGAGGTGTTGATGAAGACACTCGTGTTTTGGCAACTGCAGAGCAGTGCTCGCACAGCATCCGCGCTGCCTCTGCAACAATCTGCCTCCTATAGTGGGCTGGGAATGGGAAAGAAACTGGGGACAGAGCCAGGACAGCTGACCCCAACTGACCAAATGAATATTCCATACCATATGGCATCTGCTCAGCAATAAAAGCCAAGAGAAAGAACGGAGGGGCATTTGTCATTACGCTGTTTGTCTTCCAGAGCAACTGCTGGGCGTACTGAAGCCCTGCTTCCTGGGAAGTGTCTGGACATCGCCTACTGATGGGAAGTAGAGAATAAAGTCTTCTGTTTTCCTTTGCTTCCATGCATGTGACCTTTACTCTATTAAACTGTCTTTATCGTATTCTTCAAATTTTTTCCGTCTTGTTTTCTCTCTTCTCCATCCTGCTGAAGAGGGGAGTGATAGAATGGTTGGTGGGCAACTGGAGTCCAGCCAAGGTCAACTCACAACCCTGTACAATGTTAATGTCCTTCTCAAACAGGTTTTGCTGAAACATCACGACCAATCAAAAGTCTGGTGATCAAATGCCATATGACTAATTCTGCCAAAACCAGCTTAATCAAACAGGTTGTCAAATGCTTTAACCCATGCTGCACCTCATTCTTCTTTTTTTTTTTTCTTGGAGAGACTTGCACAATCAAGAACAGAATGTAACAAAAAAACCCCTACAGAAAAAAAATGGCTCTTTTGCCTACAAATTACTGCCATGACAACACTTTAAAGCCAAAGGGGATATAAGTAAGAAGAAAGAACTACTCCAGAGACTACAACTATTTTATATGGTAGAAACAAAAGCATTCATTTTCAACAAGAGATTTCTATGGTTAATTCCTCTGTTTCTAAAGGCAGTTCCCACCATATAAAATACCCCAGTGCATGTCAGAGTTTCAAACATCAAAAGACCATACTTAAGTAATTAAATCACTGAATGTTGCACACAAGAATTTTCCAGCTTTCTCAGTCATGGTATAAGTTTTAATTCATACTGAACTCACTCCCAGTCAATCAAATACATGCACGACACCTATTTTCAGGGCTCTACTTTGACAATAAGAAAAAATAATATTTAAAAAGAAAAAGGTAACTCTCATGCAAAATCTATCTTACTGCATCATAGTAATGCATCAAATGACAAATCACTGACTCCTGGCAATAGCTGGCATGCAACAAATACCATCTCAGTTCATTTGAATAGCCTTTACTTACAACAAATACAGACAACTTAATATCTGTTTTCATACTAAAGCTCTTTAAATATGCTGATTCATTAAACTGTGAGTTTGATACATTTTTTAAAATTTGTTCACGCTTCCCAAAAAAGTAACTGCCAGAAAAATTATAATGGTATTTATACAGTAAAAAAGCTGCTGTAGTAAACCAGAAAGCATATCAAACATTCTTGCCCACACAAGTTAAAAAATATTAAGTTATGGAAGTTAGATGCAACAGCTCAAAACTTTACTTCCAGAGCTAGAAATCTTTAACTGGTTGGACTAAAAAATTTCCTCAAAGAATATGCTACATTCAACAACCACTAGACATAGTGTCATTGCTTAGCTTCAGCCTTATCTATCTGTACAGAAAAGAGATAAACACAGATGTAAGCAGCTTGAAGGGGTTTGGGGTTTACCTCTTTGTGGCTTTAAATACATGCTTGTAGTTAATACATTTCATGCTCTCTAAAGTCATTACCCAAATGTGGAACCAGATGCATTCAGTTTGACACCTAAGATATCCAAACCAGTCCTAAAGTCCTCATCCTAAGAGACTTCCACAAGACTGAGGGGCCAACTTCAAAGAAGCTGTCAGCATCAACAGAAATTGTGTCAAAAACCTCCAAGTGCTATTGTTGGGATTGGTTCCTAACCCTGACGGCAGAGACCCAAATTCTCAGGCCTCAGGCTTCACCTGCTTCACATGTTGCTGTGAACTTTGTGACCTGCGGTGGTGGCAGTCTTGGCCTGTGATGGTACAGTTATTTTCAAGTCTGATTTCAAAACAAGCATTAGAGGGTATAAAATTATACAAAATTAGGCTTATTATTTCCTAAATTGCCCTTACGTTAAAAACTTTCCAGGCCTCTTCACCCCTTTGCTTTTTATTCTTTTACTGATGATGAGGTAGTTTCCCCTACTTACAAACAAAGTAAATTAAAATGTCCCCATTTTCATACTGACTTCCACTACCTTTTATTTGCATTCTCACATACCTTTTACCCCAATTTAAAAACAAAAATAGCACTTCATTAAAAAGAAACCAAAATGCAATTTTTTTTTATGTATCAGGCACTACTTATTAAATATAAGAAAAAGAGTAACTTTTTTCAAAACAGATTCACGCATTTGCACCTTAGAAGCTGTGTAGCCTGCTCCGCAAAATCAAAGCATTCATTTGTACAGAACACAGGTAGCTACAGTATTTCTAGTCCCAGTATTTCTATAACTGGGACTTAAATCAGGAAAACCTGATATCTACACGAATGTCTGCTAACGTGTTTTTAAAAAAGTTTTCTGTGCCAGTGGTGGTAGTCTAGGTATTTACAGGTATTCAGGAATTTCCCCACCATTATAGGATTGACTTTGCAATAACAAATATTGTACACTGAGCTGCTGTTGTACAGAGATGCTCTAAGACAATTGAACTATTTGGTCAAAAAATATACAGAATTTAATTAAAGAGTCAGCTTAAAAATACTTAAGTGTTGAAACAGGCAGGTAATGTTTGTTTCTTTGACTCCTCCTTCCCAATCATCTCATAAGAACAGCTGTAATGAAATTTTATCAATTCCTCCAAACTAACACTACATCAAAAGTATTTTAATGAATATAAAATTATCAAAAAGTTCAAATAAATACTGCCAAAATCAAACACCATAGTTTTGATGAGTTCTCTGAATGGATGACAGCTGGCACCAAAAAGAAACTGTGAGTTGTACATAAAAAACCATTTTTTTCCTCATTTCTTGGAACATTTAAAGAACTCAGCTGGCTCCTTTGACTTCCTGCCCCAGCTGCAGAACAGGCACTCACCACTCTGCTCTCAGCAGCAGGCAAAAGGCACTTGGTCATCCAAAGGACTATTTTTTATCCTAAGCGCCAGTGCAAAAAAACCAACCAAACAAATCTAACTAAATGCACAGTCGACAAGCACAGAGACTGCAGAAATGGAAGACTCTTTCTAACACTTCTGCACCATCACCCCAGGTTATAATGCAGTAATCGGCAAAATATAACAGCCTTTGTAATCACAGTTTTGTGCTTCCCAACGCCACTTTTTGCTTTCCATATTAGAATGAGAAGAGGTACCTCAGCCAATTTTTTTTTTTTTTATCATCTGGATCTTAATGAAGTTTATGTCCCTACTTGCTGTTAAATTACACAGATTAGTAACACATGAGTAAAATAAATACAATCCTTCACATGATTAAATTTTAAATTACCACATCTGAGACAGAAAGCACAAACAACATGCACTTGGCATGTACGGAACATTTGCTGCCCAGGTTTGAAGGCAGGACTTCTGTTCAAAAGCTTTTACCTCTTCAGCCAAAGAAGTAATTTATTCAGCTGGCTGCCATTACAGACTTGTCAATGGGAGAAAGTACCTTCTAACACTGTATGAATACAGTGGCAGTGACATACAAGAACAAAGAATTATCTGGACTTACTGTTGATCAAATGCTTCTGGACCTGTGGCACCAGCCAACACTGCATAGATGCACAGGAACTAAGGATGCAAAGGTATGCACATGCACAGACTGCAACCCTCCACATTTCCACACTGACATTTAGACTCTGCCAACGAGGTATCTTAAAGGATTTTATATATTGCAGCTCCAACCACAAGTTTATCAAATGCCTATGAATGTGACTGATCTGTGCAGTTATGGGAAAAAGGACACTTCACTTGACCTCATTTGGAGTATACCCCGTTCACCTCAACACTGCTTAAATCAGACACCAGTTTGCAGCTGCATACATTTATAATGTGTTCCTATCAGGTGCTTAATATATATCCAAATCCTACTGCTAACATCATTTTAGTAGTTAATCAATCAAGCCTAAATGTTCCCAAGTTCAAAACCAGCAGCTGCTGTGGTTTGACACGGATCCAGCAATGAGCAGTTTGTTTAGGATTACGTACTCCGTTCACCTCCACATCTAAGGATGCTCATCGTGCTATGCAGCAAGGGTCTCAGCACCATTTTTCTCCACCAATTAATTAGCTCATCAACTGAAGACAGCTCAGGGGGCATGGGATTGAAAACCTACCATCAACATAAACTACTTTTCCTAGCAATCACTGGTGGAGACAATAAATGGCCTTGCCAAAACACAGTGTGTATCCCAATGCTACTTGAATACATTACATTACCCTCCAAATAGCAATGAGAAGCAGATCATTTGATTAGCTTGATCTAGAGGGGGAAACACGGCATACAAGCCCACAACCTACAATGCACACCACAGACTTGGACAGCCATCAAAAATTGGGTTTTTTTGAAAGATAGCTGTTTTGATTCTACTTCCCTTAATAGCAGAGTATCAATATTCCTCTACTCTTTAAATAAGGTACTGATTTGATACATCATTTGCTTGAAAGACACAACAACACAATCATAAGAACACCTTTTTCAAAGAAACTTCTTTTCATAAAGCAATACCAGCTCCATTTTGCTCAATCCTTGCAAGCAATTCAGAGGCAATTGCTTTGGACAGCAGAACAGCAACCTCTGGCATGACTCCCACCAGCTGCCTCCATTCACATGTAAACCACAAAGGTTGGAGGATATTTTTCCTCACAGACTTGTCCATTAATGGTATGACATGAATCAGAAAGGAAAAACCTAAAGAAACACGCTATTAAAAGCCTCTCTACACATTCCCAACTAATACCTCAGTTTCCAAGTCTTTCCCTGTATTCTCCATGATTCCCTCTCCTGATTCTCTTACTCTGGTAACACTACCAGGCTAGACACTTTTTTTTTTTTTAATTCCTCTTACTCTGCTTTCTGCCTTCTCTGCTGGAAAGGAGGCTTTGTCCTATTTGATTTCCAACATGCTGAGCACAGCTATAGGAGAATCTGCTTATTGCCTTGAAGTATTGCTCACTGATGGGCAAAATAAATGACAGTGTCTTGCTCCTTCTCTTTCCCACACATTATTCCTTAGCAACGCAAAACAGAGTCTTTACATAAAAAAATAAAGCATTTCTTCTTCTTAGAGAGGTCTCAGTAATGCTACAAAACTGAATGAAGTGACACTAAATATTATCAATCTTAGATTTTCTCTGGTATCCTTCTGCCACACAGAGTTTATTTGTACAGTCTGCGGAACTACTTTGGCAAATGTTTTACTTTCTGAGCATGCAGAGTTCACTTCAGATGGCTGACATTCCCCAGAAGAGCCAGGGAAGAAAGAACAAGAAACATCTTGGGACTTCCCACTTCCTCTCAGCAAGACTGTCTCAAACCTCCTGCCCTCAAAAATATGTAACCACTGTGCATTTTCCAGTGATAGAAAAGGGCTCCAATCTGCCTCCCCAGTTTAAAAATATGGATATTTGTGCTTAAAGGGAAAGAAGGAGCAAGTGCAAGAAGAAATTTTTTTAAAAACATTTTAAGTATCACTCTTAAAAGCTCCATTTTATAACTATTTAGTTTCTTTCCTTCCCACTACTTGCTTTTGACATACAAAAACAAATGCTATTGATGAAAGTCAAACAGAAAATTATATCCCTCTGCATGAAGCACACTAAGCTAAAAAGACTTCAGAAACCCAAACTAACTCTCTCTCCTCATCAGATCTACCAGAGACAAGCTCTCAGGACCACAACTAGTAGGAAATTACACTGGTGAAGTGACATATTCGTACTTTCTTTTGCTTGAATCTCATGCCCCAAAATATAATGAAAGCAGTTTCAATTTATACTGACAAAATTATCTGCGAAGAAAACACATAGAGCCTTAATGATCAAACTGCTGATAGAATTTATAGTATATGTTCATATACTAATTTACCCACAATAAGTTATCAAACTACTTCCTTACATCACATTTTGAAAACTAATAAACTTGTCCAGTTTTTTGACTATGAAGACCTTTTTCTCTAATACTGGACACTGAAACTGCCTGGAAGCCATCAACACGTGCCCTTCTCAACTTTTGCTTTTATCTTGAAAGGGATCAGATTTTCCCCTCAGTATCCTTATGCACCCCAGCATTAATTCATTCAGATACCTTCTCATACCTGTACACTATACACATCTATACACTACTGAATAAAAATGCCAACGAACCTGCAGAAACAACCCTGCTACAATGGCTTAGTTTAACACAGAGATTTCTGATTATTCATGCATGTTTTGAAATTTGTTTAAATTCCCTTCTCGGCAGAGGTTCTTCAAACATAGTCAACATTTCTTTCTCATTAATTAATGGGAGCTATTTTTTACTGCAATATTATTTGAATAGTAAATGTTGAAATGCATGTGAAATTAGTTGCTTTACAAAGATACAGGAATTCCTGCTCTTCTTCCTACTGCACTGAACAGAAATTTGCTCTTGTCAACTGCAGCTCCCAAATGAGAAGACTCACAATGTTAAAATAATTGAAGGAGTAAATCACCCTAGTAGATGGAGTGTTGACGTTGTTATGCCACATTCACAGCTTCGTGTTAAAAACCCAATTCCTAGATCAAATGACATTTTTGAAGTACTTAATCACCTTTCAATATAATTTTTCCTATATGCACTTACAGGACCTTTCCTAACTTCCTCTGCTTTTCCTACTTTTTACCTTGGGGATGATAAAATTCTGATTCACTTCATCTGAAAGGCCTGTTTTCAAGAAGCAGATGATATTTCAGTAGACTACATCAAATCTAGGTTCTGTTTTAATTATTTCATCTTCTTGTATATCAGTTAATTGTCTGAAGAGGAGGCAGCCCGTGTTTCCAAATGACTCCCAAAGTTTCTGTTTGCCAGTATGATCATCTAGTTGACCCCTCTAACCCAACTTGTAGATCCTGATCCTTCAGCTGGTATCTGAAGACATCTGTGGCCTTCCCCATTCTCTCTCCAACAGTGACACAAGATGGAGTATACCCACTTCCTTCCTTCCTTCCTTCCTTCCTTCCTTCCTTCCATCTCTTCCTTCCTTCTCTTCCTTTATATCTCTGACAGTTGTTTCTGAACAATATACTGTCTCCATATCAATGGCTGTGTGCATATTCTTTAGCCAGTTTCTGTTGAATTCAAGTCATTCAGCACATTAGAATCTACTGGGAAAACAGGCAGATATGTGAGTAAGACATGAGATGCCATTATGCCAGAAGGCATGAATGGATCAACTGTTTCTTTTTTGATCTGTAAACAACTACAGAGGTCCTGGACAATTTGTCTTTGCTAGCCAAATGAAACTAGGATGCTATTCCTGATTATTTCAGTGTCCTGCGACCTTTTTGCTAGACTGCCCTCTCCCAGCAAGGAAATCCCACAAAGATGTAGAGTAAGACACCACATACCACTCATGCTAACAAAACCAGATACACAAACATAAGGTCCAACAAACTTCCAAGCCACACCATGAAACACAATCTAGGGGTGTGATCAGGATATAAAAATTCATAAACACATCTGTCATGACATCAGTAAAGTTACACTCCTTTCCATTTAAGGTTAATATAATATGTATTAAGAAACAGCAGTTATTATCAACAGTTTTCAGGTGCCACGAGGCAGTTTAACACTGTTTGGCATCATTTTTCACTTAATAGTAACAGCAGAAAACATTTCTTCCACAAAACCCTGCTGTTCTGGGAAATATGGTGCCCTCAGAGCAGGAGCGCCAGCCTCCAGAGTACCGCAAAGTCAAGGTTAATGCCCTTCCAAAGCATTTAAGCGCTGCTGTTTGTAGCAACATAAACTGAACAACAAGGTAAGGCGTGCTGCCTTTGGCTGCCTGGAGATAATTTCCTTCATAGCAGCCTGTCTGGTGCTATTTCTATTTATGACCAAAACAGTACAGGTAACACAGCAATGTTTCTGCTGCTGCTGGTGCTTGTGCAGACTCAAGACCTTCTCTACTTCTCACACTGCCCCCATGATGTAGGCTGAGGGTGGGCAAGGACACAGCTAGGACAGCTGACCCCAAGTGACCCAAGGGATATTCTGTGACACATAACATGATTATCAGCCATTAAAACTGGGGGTTTGAACTTTCCAAGGTAACTGCTGCTCAGAGACTGGTTGGGATCACTCTACCTGTGGAAGGTGGTGAGCGACTGCCTTTGCATCACTTGGGGGTTTTCTTTCCTTCACTTATTTAATGGTCTTTATCTCAGCTCGCAAGGTTTTCTTGTTTTTGCTCTTCCAGTTCTTATCCCACTGCAAGGGAGAGGAGAGGGAGGGTGGGAAGGAGGGGTTGGGAGGTGCTTAGTTGCTGCCTGGGATAAACCCACCACATAAGGTCTAATGTAAATATTTGTGAAATGTGAAGTTACCATGCTGCTTAAAATGTATGTCTGTTACAGACTTAAACACTCATCACTTGCTGAAATGAAATAGCACAAGTATATTCTCAAACTCTATATATGAAAACAAAGCATTTAATACAACTACAAGATCATGTGGGCATACTTAAGAATAAAAAGAGATTCTGTATTGTAGAGTACTTTCAGAATCCCCATCTTGTAGGATTCAGAACCCTGGATTACCAAGAAACATCTCTGTGAATGGAAGCTGTTGTGCAGAGCACCTTTAGGAAGTGCTGCAAGTACTTTAAATAGATTTTAGTCATTAAACAACCAGGGACAAAACAGAGCAAGTCTAGTATTTCTTCCCAACAATACTGTAACTACAGTTTCTGTTCCAGTGTTATGCAAATATGGGCTACAACTGTAAATTATAACATTTCTGTGGAAAGAGGCTGCATGGCAACACACGTGTACCTCCTGTTCTTTTTTTCTTTTACCTTTATTTTTGGGAAGAAAAAAATGTCCTTATAAAGGAGAGAATATTAGCTAGTATTCTGTATTTCTTTAAATTCAGAGCAGAACTACAACCTCTCCAGCCTCCCTTGTTTTCTAGGTATTTTCTATAGGATGATTTTCTAAAATATTCAAATGGGAGACTAGACAAAACAACCTACTGAGGTTTCTTCCAAGTTAATTATTTTCTTTCAGATGAACTTTTTGTATGCCACTTTTCTGCACAGAGGTGTTCTATTACATACTTATGAACTCATGGAAATGTTGAAGTTAATGGCAGGGCTGTCAGACCCCAAACAACAGAAGCACAAACTGCATCACCACTGCAAAAACTCTATAGAGTGAAGACAAAAACTAATGTTCCCATCTGAAAAAAAATGCTAATTTGAGACAAGCAGTACTCTGAAGCATAAGCACCAATATAAAGAAAAGAGGAAATGAAACTGATTCCACAAAAATAGACATGCAAAGCAGAAACATGAAGCTGACACATACAATAGCCTGTGGTATATTACTATGAGAGCTACAAGCAAGATAACTGAACTCTTGTACATAAAAGATTTTGAAATACAGATGATGATAAGCACAACTTTAAAAAATATGTCAAAAGTTATACATAATCTTTATTAAATATAAAGCATTATGTATCTAGTCAAGAAACAGAAAAATACAGAAAATTAGGCTGGTCAAAAATTTTCCACTTTTTTGCAGGAGCATAATGGTTTCTGAAAAGATGCCATTAAAAAAGGATTTTCCAGAACAAAAATTGGACCTAGCTGTCTCCTCATATCTGTAAAAGAATATTATCTGGTGATCACAAAACACAGCTGGGCTCTATGATACACATGCTGAAACACTATCAGCTTGTCTACAGTGAGCTGGATCTTCTTTAAGAAGAGGAGAGAGGAGGCCTTTCATCCTGTTACAGACAAAAAAGGGATCCAAAATCTTAGTACTTTGAAGAATAGATAAAATGTTTATTTTCCAGCCCAAAGAGTAAGGCATACTACACTTCTACAGTAAAGGAGCCTTTACTCACAACTCTTCCCTGGTGTTAAACAAAACAGCACATGCACATACACACAAGAAAAATGTCCACAGAGATATCCAAACTTGCAGGAAACGGAATACAAACAAACTAAAGCAACAAGTCCCTGTGGTCCCATTTGGAAATACTGCACAGGAAATCCAAGTTGTAAGGTGAAACTATTCTGACTAGGAATGCAAATAGAAACTAAATAGAAAACAGTTCAGTTGTAAGCTATTTTTAAATATTTAATAATTTTCAAGAAGGCAGAAAGAAAACAACTTCATAATAAAACCCATGCTTTTCATTAGCATTTTTGTGAAGTTTGTAAAATCTCTAGAGAATGTGTTGCCTGAATATGAAGTCACATTTCGAATACTGTGTAATACGACATCTTCTCCTCCCTAAAAAACACCCAGATCCTTCACTATAGTCCAGTTTTTATTCACTATTCTTCTCTTTACTCTCTCTAGGTTATTCTACGATTGATTTGTCTGCAGCTCCAGTTCTCTTCTAAGAGACAACTCATTTCTGCAAAAAGAATTATTTTCTTCTCTTCATTTATGCCAGGCATTTGAGTAAGATAAATCAGAAACCGCAAAAGATGAACCAATACAAAGCCAAGACTGCCTCTGCAGTTTTGCCAGCAAAAGTAGCATTGTTTAACAAAATCACCCCTAAGAAACATTACCATGTCATTGTGATTTTTATGTGCCCCTAGCTCCAAACATAAAAATGCCAATATTGGATGAAACCACTCAGCCAGTACACTTTCTGTGTCTCTCAACAGATAAGCCCTGTGGTTTCTGTTGAGGGAGTGCACATACCCTTCCAGTGAGAGTCACCTCCAGATGTTTTCCATTTGTCCCCTCCTCCAACATCTGCTCTGTTGCCCAGACATGCTTCACTGTCCCACATCTTGGGGAAAAACTCACCCCCACCCCAAGCTCTGCAAAGGCTTTTACCCTCAGAACCAGTCCTGAAGCACCTTTACTGCAGGAAGGCAGAGACAGCAACATGAGGCCATGAGGTCAGTATAGTGGAGCTCTCCACAGAAAACTTCCCTCTGTCTGCTTGATTTTTTTTTACTCAACTCGTCCACATCACACATAGTTTTGTGTATCTGTCATAATTCTCCTTGGTAGTCTTTTCCAGGCTTCACAATCCTACTCTATTTGCTTTCTCCTTACAACAGAGCTGTCTCAAAACTGCCCTACTTGGGTTCTCCAGCTCCAGCAAAGCCTTTCCAAGAAGGACTCCAGAGGGCACCTTGACAGATTACCAAAGAGAGAGCAAAGAAAACAGTGACACCTTCTGTAAAGGCATGCAAAGGAAGAAACATCCTTGACACCCTCTGCTGTCACCTCCCAAGTCCTTCAAAGTGTCAAGTTAAAATCAGAGAAGGAGCAGGGCAGCATGTCTAGCATTTAGAAAAGCTGAGAACACACTAGCAACATAGCTGCTAGGCTCCTCTCCCAAATCCCTCTGGTTAACATGAGGGAAATAATTTATATCAAGTAAATATGGTGAAAGTTTATACACAATATGTATAACAGGATTCAATGAGCAAGTAAAGACCCAACCTGCCTAACATGGATATCTGTAGTTTGAATATATTGTGTTAGAGACAGAAATTAATTTATTCTGTACTTGCATTCATGTTTTGATACAACGGCTTTGTATAGCCTTAGAATAAATACCAAATTTTCCCTTATACTTGAAAGCAGATTTGTGTTTATCACCTTACAAGATTGAAAGTCATTATGAATATTTCTAATATCCTTAACTACTTCTTGAACATACACTTCCTTAAAACCAGCCAATTTTTTTAAGTTATATATAGTCAAAGATGAATGCAGAATGAGCTAGAAAACTCATTTTCTTAGAAGAAGCCTAAAGAAGAGTTCATCTGTTCATATTAAAGCATAACATAACAGGACTTAGGAGTGGGGAAGAAAAGTGAAGGGGGGACATACCTATGCATGCATCAAAGCTTCATTTAAATAGTACAAAAGAAATAGGCATCAGGCTGAAGTAGCATTACATAGACACTTCACAAGGAAAACTTAAGTATGGAAGAATTTTAATTTTCTCTCCCAAGTTTTTTGTAACACATTTTTGTCTTCCGAAAAAACTAAACGAAACCTGAAAAACCAGTTTATATACCTGCTGCAGCTGCAAGGGACAAAAAAATTTATGACATGCTGTGTACATTGTCATGTTAATCACTTCTGCACTTCTTGTCAGCAATCAATCAAGGCTGCTAACATTTACCTGAGCAATAACCATTGTTTTCAACGAGAAAAATTACTACCTTGTGCCCATTTTTCTTATTAAGTTTCATTTTACAAATTAAGGCTTTGATTCTATGAGTACACACATTTTTGACAAGTTCATGTATTTCCCTGGAAGCCAGTGAGGCTCTCAGCACACAAAGTGCAGAGTACTTTGTGCTTTGCAAAAGCTTTACTAAGAATTAGGAACCAAATACTAAAATCTACTTCAGTTACTAGTGATATGAATCCAACTGAGAAATACATGGTAACCTTATTAAAACGTACTGAAAATGCTGACCCTATCTAGGTTACCAGGACAGTAGGTTTTTGAAATGTGTTTTCGTGATCAAATTCAAGAGATTTGCCAATCTGAAAAGGGAGAAAAATAACAGACACCGCAGAAGATTAAAGAGGGATAACAGAAAACATAGGGAATGATGAATTTGAGGACTCTAATATTGAGGCCCTGCCCATATCTTCCTAAGTAATAAAAAACAAAACAGTAATCAATACTCATTTTCAAATCAATCCAGAGTAAACAATATGTTTACAGCATACATTAATTCTAGAGAGAGCTTTATGATGTTTTTAGTGGCACAACACATTAATTAGAAATGTCAAAATGCACCTCAACGTTGGTGCTTTGTTTTCCATTTGTCTCGGTTGTTAATTTCGGCCATTAAGACAAAAAAAACCCTCAAAAACAAACAAACAGAAAAAAAAAGTCTGCTTTAATGACCACAATTCACTAACCCATAGCTGATTTTTCATTATGTGTTTTGGGATTAATTTTTTAGTATTTTACACACTAATTAACTAGTTTGGGAGAAAATCCTCTCCAGGGGACCATTAATTAATTACCGGCATGTTGTTTATTAATGCATATTTTTCTTTTCCAAAACTGTGCAGCAAGAGTGAACACAATTTACTCCCTTCTCTCAAAAACTTAAATGAATAATAAATCTGTTTTACTGCACACTTAATTATGGCCCAGCTTTAAAGCATCCCCCACCTTGATCAAACAGGAGCCTAAGGGTACCATCTTCTGGCATAATGAGCACAATCTTTTGAACCATTGTACTGGAGAAGTTTGGTGCTCAGGACAGGGCTTCATGAACGAGTTTGCAAGATACACATCACTCTGCCATTATGAAATGGCAGCAATTCCATACAAATGCAAGCTAATACAAGGCAGTTCACCACTTAAAGGGTAAACTGTGAAAAAAAAGAGGCGTAAAATAGTGAAATATGTGATCATGTGCCAGTCTTAGGCAGAAAAATGAAATAAAGGTATGTCAGTTTTTCAAAAATAGAGGTCATTCAGATGTGCTTTGTTGATGTTGACAGCAGCTTTATGCATAAACAAAGAACTTACAGGTACAACACAGCCTTTTCAAATGAAGAATATTATCAGCCTTATTATCATCAACTCACAGACCCTTTCCTAGAAATCAAGCATTAGACCCCTAAGTGTTAAAGCCAAAATTACAACCAGGAGTCCTGTCGACAGCCGGTATGATGAAATGAGTAATTCTAGCTAGACTCTGGTTCCCCAGATTTTTTTTTTCCACAGGATATTTCTTAATACTAATGTCAATTCCAGAACTGGAAACATTTCAGGAACAAGTCTGTAAGCAGAGCAATTCACCATAAGAAGCACTTAAAGGCCACACTTCAAATCAAGAATTGAGAGGGTTCAACTAGCCTGCATTTGCTCCACACAACTCCATATAAAGTTAGAAACATACCTAAGGAATAAGTGAATGTGAAAACCAAGGAAAAAAATTGCACACAGCAGTAGTAAGTGTGATGGAATACTCCCCCTTCCCCTAGGTTTATGGAGGAAGAACTACATGTTAAAAAAAACTATCTCCCTTCCCACCCTACTGCCTAAACCCACTACTAACCAGAAAAAAGTTCTTCACTTTTCTCTAATGCTGTCCATCTCCAGCTTTCCTAGTGTCCTCTACAAAGGGAATACTCAAGACACGGTGCAGAATTCCCTTTATTTGACAAAGGTTATTTTTGCTCTGACGCTTTCAGCAGCAAATGTTTGCTCCTTCCAGATAAATCAATCTGGAGCCTCAAAATGGCTGCACATTTGCTACAAAGGAATAATTCCAGGCAAAAGATGCTTTATTTCTGTTGGAAGTATGTGGTTCTTTTAAAGGTTCATAAATACAGGTGATTTCCATGTATAGGTTACTACCTCAGAGCCTCTTGTTTTTGAAACTAATCTCATGATAGAGCAGGGAGAAGAGAAGCTTAAATACACATATTATGCATATTAATAAAAACAAACAGCACAAGAGCCCCCTTTTTTGTAATTCCTTATGGAAACAGTTGATAAGAGGCAAAGCTACAGATTCCTGTAAGAGTTAAAAAATTCCAACTGCAGCACTAAGCTCTGTGTTGCTTGCTCTGAAGTACCCAATGTTGGGATGTGGGGAGGGAAAGAAACCGAAGGACTTTTCCAGAAGTGTCTTTGGCAGATGAGTAGTGGATAGGAATGAGTTTCTAAAGGTAAACATTTTATTACAGATGTTTCTAGAGAATCTTCATATTTAGATTTCTTCTAAGCTTTTATGTCTCTTATAGTCTATAGTATTTGGACCTCAGTTATTTACAATGTACCGTATGGAATCACATATGAAGCAAATCACTTCTCCTTATAGAAACAATTAGAATATTATAGGTGATCACATATGACAAAACTAACAATAAATCACTTGCATGCGACACAAGCAAAGCAAAAAGCTTCAAAAAATGCAGAAAGAAAGCAGTCTGTAAAAATGTTCATGAGTCACAGAATGGTTGAGGTTGGAGGCTCCTCTGCAGGTCATCTGGTCCAACCCATCTGCTCAAGCAGGGCCACCTAAATCACAGTGCACAGGATGGGCAGGTTGTCCAGATGGCTTCTCCACAGATGGTGACTCCACAACCTTAACAGGAAACTTCTCTTTCTGCTTGGTCACTCTTACAGTAAAATTGTGTTTCCTGATGTTCAGAGGTTTTCAGTTCCCTGTCTCAGTTTATGCCCACTGCCTCTGATCCTGTCACACGGCACCACTGAGAAGAGCCTGACTTTGTCTTCTGTACATTCCCCCCTGAGGTATTGGTAAGATCCCCCACTGCACCTTCTCTTCTCCAGGCTGAACAGTCACAGTCCTCTGTCATTCCTCACAGCAGAGATGCTCCAGTCCCTTAATCACTTTCGTGGCTCTTCTTCAGGTCTCTCTTGTACTGACGAACCCAGAACTGAACTGTACTGCAGTTGTGCCCTCATCAGTGCTGAGTGGAAGGGAGGGATCACCTCCCCTTCAACCTGTTGGCAACACTCCTCCCAGGGCACCCCAGGATATCAGCAGCCACCTTTGCAGCAAGGGCACATTGCAGGCTCACATTCAACTTCAGGTCCATCAGGACCCCCAGGTTCTTTTCTGCAAAGCTGGTCAGTTTCCAACATAACAGGTTTTAGCAAACAGTGTGGTCTGAACTTGGAAACTGAGTCTCTCTTTTTTACTCCAGGCGAAATTCCGTCCTCCAAGTACCCAGTTAAAAGCTGTGGTGGGTGACACGGGGTTTACTCTGGAGGTTGTTGTCTCTCTAAGTGGCTCATATTGTTAGAGACACACCATGAGTGCAAGTTACATGGTTCTGAGGCAAAATGGTGAAGTTGTGAATGGTGACCATTTAGTCTAACTTCTTCCTGATTTAATATCTATTTGAAATCTTGAAGAAGGCTAAGAAGCAACTCATAATTAATACATTCCAACTGAATATTTCCTATTCCATCTATGTTCTTTGGCACAAGAAAAAATAATTACATTGTCCATTTTTTTGCCTTCTTCTCCAAGAGGCCTTCTAATTTTTTCACAAGCAATAGAAACTGCACAAGAAGATAGCCATGGCATTCTTCCAAATCTTAACAATAAAATAAACCAAATTCACATAGGCTTCCACGATAAGGATCCACTCACAGCAGCACATCTGCTACTAGTCTTGCATCACCACTGAACCCCAGCAGCCTCTTGAAATCCCCTCCTCAGCAGTGAGTATTAAATATACTCATGAGCTCTGCTGGGTCCTAGGGGCATAGGTTCACATTGGTGTTCTCTCTGAAGCTTAACTGGCAATACCAAAATGAATCATCACTTTGACTGTAAAACTCTACATAATTTCAGCCCCACCTGTGGATGAATGAAATAATTAGTGCTGGGAATAAATCTACCAGAGCATCTCAGTTAGATGTCAAAATTAATGCATAAGACAGAACTTTAAGAAACAGAGTCTTGTGTTCCATGACAATATATGTTCAAATATGATAGAACTTTTTTCATAACTTTTTTTTTACTTTTGAAGAAATATTTTACTGAATATCATAGCTTTTTTGTTGTTGAATATCACCACAAATCTCACAGTTTGAGCCTATTGTCTATATGTTCATATAAAATGCATGACTAAGCATTGTCTCCACACCACTGAAAAAAACCCTGTTCTTAAGATATAAAAAATATATGTAGTCTAACTCATAACTGCTTAGTTATTGCAAACTTACTTTCAAAGATAAAAATACCATTTTCTTAGTGATTTGAACAGAAAAAGTCCTGAAGTGCTGCAGCACACCTTTTTGAAGGGCAAGCAAATCAGGCATTTCCCTTCATCTTCTCTGAGCTTGTCATGATTTGATGATGGCCAGACAAATCACATTTAACTGAGCCATATCAGAGTAGTAACTAACTAAATAAGTGGGAAAAAAAACAACCACTCAAGTATTTCTCCAGATGCTGTCCTCTAGTTTCTGGAATTCTGTGCATCTCCAAGGTCATCAGGAGATGCCCCTAACAAACATCCTGTTTGTATCTGGTTCCTCCCTGTGCATGAAGAGCTAAAGTAAATCATCACTGCTTCTTTCTTTTTTTAAACAAAACTAAAAAAAAACCCAACTTTTTTCCTCCAAACCAAGCAAACCTGCAGTCATGAGAGACTTTCCGCATCTAAACAAGCCAGGACATGGTAAGAATGACAATGAATTTGACAAATGGAACTGGCATCATTCTTTGCATGGATAAGCTAAAAAACCTTTTTCTGAGCAAGCATAGACTGCTCTTTTAACTGTAAAACTGCATCACTAATTGGCATCGACAGAGGAGAGCAGGTTGGAGATCATTTAATAAATCTGTCTGTTTAGATGGCAAATAAATAAATGAAAGGCACCAACCCACTCTTTGCATGGCTTCTGCCAGTGTCTGCCAGTGCCAGCAGCCTCCAGCAGCCCGCAGGTGCTCCCTCCTCTCCCTGCCCACTCCACTCAGGACACGAGCTCCCACCCTGGCCATGCTCCCCTGAAGCTGACTCAACAACTGGCAAGGACTTCAGTAGCATCCTTGTCACCATGGTCAAGGTAACAACATCAGCTTAAGAACAGGACAAATAGCATCAAGGCCTACAGTGAATATAGATAATTACACCAAGACTAAGCTATAAATGAAAACAGGCACAAACAGGAAAAAAAAAAAGAGGAAATCAAAGAAGTATATCTGTGCTTAAGAACTAACCAACAGCTATGGGCACTGCACTTGAACTATGATGCAGCTTTTGTCACCAGACTGGTTAAAAAGAAATAACTAAAATAAAACCAGAAGTTGTTATAATAAGAGGACAACTAATTACAACAGATAAAGAAAAGGATGGACATATTGGTCCCATTGGGGGGCAGGACAGATGCATGTGTATGTAGTTCTAAAAAACAAAACAAAAAAACAAAAAAAACAACCAAACTTAATAGAACGTCCAAAGAAAGTAACAAGTGAAGATCTTGTTTCTCTGTCAGAAAGCAACAATAACTGTGAATGGGGAGATAAAAATAATTAATTATTAAATTCTCTATGAATTTCAACATATTCTCCTTCTAACAATACAGAAAGGAAAAATACTTCATCTGAGACAGTATTTAAGAAAAATAACACAAGCCAAAATATGCACTACTTCTTACAACATACTTGGGATAACAAAAAGTCTTCCAGATCCCAAAGCTGAAGGCCATATCTGACTTAACTAATCACAGCAAGTGACCTCAGACAAATTCCTTCAGTGTTTAATTTTCAAGACAGAAGACAGAAAACAAGTCCAAGAACAGCATGAAGCCAGCCTCGGGTACAGTTTCAGGATCACCATGCCTGAGTCTCACTGTGCATCTCAGTGGAGAAAAAGGAAGGTAAAGATCCATCAAAATAAAATGGTGCTAAGTATGATTGTGTACAATAATAATCCACTGGCAACAAGAAGTTTAGTCTCCTTAAACAGGAAGATTCCTCAAACACATAT
This sequence comes from Orthonyx spaldingii, assembly GCA_013397795.1. Taxonomy (NCBI): domain Eukaryota; kingdom Metazoa; phylum Chordata; class Aves; order Passeriformes; family Orthonychidae; genus Orthonyx; species Orthonyx spaldingii. Next base: position 839,735 of record VZTJ01005842.1, read on the forward strand.
GTATGGAAGAACATCTTTTTTGTGTATGTGAGCTATCAAAGAAGTTCATGTACAAAGAAAAGCCCAGCTGAGTACATGGCAATAAGAAAAATATTGTAAGCCACAGGATTTCCTGGGTTGGCACATCAGTGAATATCTTCCAAAGCTAGTAATGTTTTTATTTCTCAACACTGAAAAAGGTGAACACTGGGATTCTACCAAAAAACTTAATTCAAGTGAAGTAACTACCTCAGAGGACCCTAAGTATAATCAATTCCAGTTGTTACTTAGAAATGGTTATAATGCATTATGTGCTCTCTCAGCAGCCTGCTTCCATCATTTATCATTAAGTTTCCAGCAGCATTCACACTTATTTTTATTTATTAAATTACTGTCAATATTTCATATTTAAATTACCTGTAATGTTCAAGTTTGAATATTCAAACTCGAGAAGGAGGATTTCCATACCTGAAATGAACATAAGAGGTACTAGAAGGACTCTGACTCAACTTAGAAGTAGAAAAGTTTGCTGGAGGGGAAAAAGATAAATTCCAGAATATATAGAAAAAGAGGTGTAAGGCAATAACAATTTCTTTAAGCCTTAATATCATCAAAATGACATTGTTTTGTGTACATAAAATCCATTTTGTTTGAATAAGATAGTCAGAGCTTGTAATCTATTTTTTCTTATCTCTTGCAAATAATTAGCAAGAGATGTCAATTGACGCAGAACTTTGATTACTGTGGATGGGATCCTACAAATATATGGTTGTCAGCAATATTGTGACACACAGCAGATGAGGCAGCATACATGCAGAATTTCTCAGGAAAGGTAAAATGTAGACAGAGATAATTCTCATTTAGATCCCTTCATGAGAAGAAGATTTAGATATAGACATATGTCAGTTCATAGTGTGGCTTGGAAGAAAGAAAAAAAGAACTAAAGCAATAATGTCTAAGTACAAATAGATGGAAGAGACAGACCTATAAAGGAAGTGACACAATTATTTCTTGCCTCACAACCAGGAGATTGCCCACAAGGCCAAGAACAAGAAGCTATAGATCCCATATATAACATACTGTGCTTTGTTCTTCTATTTAATCTATCAATAAATTACTATATACCATACGTCCCAAGAAAATAAACAGGATTTACATGTAAGCATACTTCATGAAAATAATAATAGCTTACAATCAGACTGCACATTCCTGGAATGCATACACCCTCTCATCTGATGAGCAGAAACATCCCAAAATACACATGCACAAGTGAGAGAGCTAGGCCTGGAAATTCATCTTCATTTCGCAGTGTTTCGCTGATAGCTAAAACACTTGCCTGCAGATCACAACAGAGCTATATATGTCAGCATTTTGGCCAAATCTTCTCAAGTCACTGCTGCAGACATGGATTCAGACCAAATTCTGCTCCTTTGCTCCATCCACTTTCAAAGAAAAATTAAGCAAAGGACACAGGTATATTAACCAACAACACGAACCTTTCTTTCAGCCAGTTTCTACAGAAGAAAAGGTAGAGAAGGGGCAGAGTAAGCAGGTTCACACTTGACTTAACCACTTTTCTCGTGTCATGAAAATACTACACCCTTTCTAAAAGGTAAAAGGATGCACTCTCACCAAACATGGCAGGCAGAAGAACACACAACTGAACATATTGATGGCTGGAGCAAAAATTCAAACCACTACCACTCAACAGATTTAAGGGATGCACCAAGATTAAAGCTCTTCCTCAGCTACAAAAGAAGGTTCTCAAACTTTCATCTCCTAATGGCCAGGTCTATCCCTCAACATTAAGAACAATTTCTGTACTGAATGGGTAGAGTCACTGCCAAGTAAATCTCAAAACCTTCCACATGGTCTCAGGTTTTGCTTCAAAGCCTTGAAACTGACAACACAAAGCAGCTATTTCATAGTCTGTTTTTCTTGGTGACTTTCCTGCCACTCCTCAATTACTTACCAGCTTGCATTGTGGTCACCTAGACCTGGTTTTGAAGTGTCTCACGTCTTCCAGAACCTGATTTATTTCCACGGGCAACATAGCACAGGGAAGTGACAGGAATCCCTGATCACCATATAAATATTAGTAATTCTCTGAGAAGTTATGCAAGGCTGCTCAAGAGTTGGGCTTTTTTAAGCCACCAGAAGTTTCACAAACCAGCGTTTCTACAGAACAATGCCACATCTGTCCCACAGAAGGCACATCTGTCCCACAGCTGATGCAATAAGAAGCTTTAGCAGAATGGCAGTTTTTGCTCTCTTCCATTCACGCCCTTCACGTTCAGACTCATCTGAAACACAATTGCTAATAATATTATCAATTTAGAGGAAAAAATTATTCCCTTTAAGCAGATGAGAACAACTTTGTAAGACCTGAAATGCTGGTACTATTCTGCTACAAATGCACACACTAGCATCACATCTGTTGTCAATTCTAAGAACTAGCAACACAATTCGGATTCGTATTTTGTTGGAATGTCCTCAAAGAGACACAGCAGCAGAGACCAGTAAATCTGGTGGGCAAGGTGATGTCTAAGCCACCTGCTGCTAGGGAACCACTGGACCAACACCAGATCCTCAGTAGTGTCCCCACTGGGGAAAAGAAGACAAAATTAGGAGCGGTAGGAACACAAACCATCTCCTGGGAAGTCTCTGTAATGTACAGGCTCATGAGACAACATCATCCCCACCCATCTCCCCTCCCAAAGGTGGCAGCCTGGAAAGATCTCTATCAGACGCACAAAGACCTCTCTAACTCAAGAGGGTGGTCCTCCTGCAGGAGGCATGAGATTCCATTACTGAGCCTTTACCTCCCTCTTTTCACCAAAAAGATATCTGCCAGTGTCATGCGTCAAGAAACACTTCAAAAGCAGCAACTTCCAATACTGAGTTGTTATCTTCTGCTGGAATTCTCTTTCCTCTCATTTGCTTTGTGACAATACATCTGAACAGATACATTTTTTCCAGACACTTGAACTACCTTTGTACACATTTGGCAAAGTAACCTAACCACCAGATGAAGTTTTTCTGACCCAGTTCCCTGGTATTATTTAGAAAGTGCTTGGACGTCTATACATCTGGGGTTTTTTTCCAAATTCAGTTTTAAGGGGTTTTAATCTTTCTGTCATACACGCACTTTCTCTCAAGCTACTTGCTACAAATAAAGCTGTAAAAAAAAATGCAGAGAAGTTATTTAGTGTATTATGTGCCTCCTGCATTATGGCATTCAAATGCCTCTTGTTCATGCTTTACAAAGCTTTACTTTTTTCCAACTACACCCTTTCCTTTAACTGTTCAAAGTCAAAATAATCTCTACACAAAAGTTCTGGCTCAGAGATGGGTGTCCTCTAAACCAAGACATTTTTCATGCCAACATCCCACAGAGGGAGTAGCCTTTTTTATTTGGGGTGAGAGAGAGAGACTGTGAGAGCAAGCACATTACAGAATCAAGAAGTAACTTGGCAGAACTCCCTCCCCTTTCACACACTTCCACTTCAAACACACAGAAGTTGTTCCATGAGTGAAATAAATGAAATTTGGCTTCCTCAGAGTTGAAGACTCTAAACGTAGTAAGGAGTAGATGAGTATTAAGGATTTTGCTGAAGTTAGAGTATTCATAATACCTCCAAGCACATTCTCATATACTCACAAGAACTTGCATTTCAGCTTTTCTATCAGAGGAGATTCTTATCTCTACCATTCAGCCAGCTCACACGCTGTTCCACCAAGCATCTACGCATCTAGTGTCAGTCAGCTTCAAAGCTACTGGGTGAAGTCAGACAGTATTACACATGCAGCAGGCACAATCACAGTATCCTAATTTCCTAAGAAAGGTGACCTTAAAAAAAAAGTTGCTCTTGATATCAGGAAAAATTAACACTAAAATACAGCTAAATAATAGCAATAAAACTCACTATAAGAAGCAATAATCAAAACAATTAATGTTTATTTTGAGTCTGAACATTATTTTCTTTTGATTTCATTGTGACATTGATATTAATTTATCTAGTGTGCACACATATGACTGAAGGTCTTAAAACATGATTTAGATGCTCAGAGAAACCAACAAAAGAAGGACAAGAACCAACAGCTTGCGACTGCTGACAATAATTTAGAAATAAATCTTAATAGCAAGCAGCTAACCAAGGAACAGGTTACCACCAGCCTTGAGATGAGTATAGTCACAACATCAACACTGGCTGTTATTCCAACAATTATGCTACAATTCAGCCACTTGTTATTGACCTTAATCACATTGTAATGAAAAAGAAAATGGTTCCATCATTTTAAGACAGAGTGGACTTGTTACACCAATGGTCCAAATACATCAAAGCAATCCTGCATAGCTGGAAATTATTAATCTAAACTTTGACAAACTACTGAAGCACAAATAAAATGATCACTCAAGGGACACTTATTTGGTTTTAGACTGCACTTTTCATGTAGTGCTGCTTCTCAGAGGTGTTCTTTTTCTATCATGACATCCAGTGTAGATAATTAGTGCTTTGCCTAAAACAACAAACAGATGCTAACTGTGCCACAACTTACACTCAGAGAGTGAAACTTACGTTGCTTTGAAAAAGAAGGCAGCTACTTTTGGGGGAGGGGGTAGTGTTGTTTGGTTGGTTTGGGGTTTTATTTTGATGTTTTGGTTTGCAGTTTGCCATTTTCAGAGAATAGATGAGGTACATTTCAGGACACGAGAAACTGCCTTACTCACTCAAATAACTTTGAAAACAGGCAAGAACAGCCCTTCCCCCCTGATTTTTCATGACAGAGGAAACCAATCCACAAACCACTGAAAACACTGAGAACCCTCCCACTGATTTCAGTACATACCGACACAGGCCTGTGTTTCAGTTCCCACAATGTGACCAGTATGACAAAAAGGAACAGGCTAAAGGTTAAAAAAGAAAAAACAAAACCACATGATTACTGCTTTGAATGAAAGACTATAGAAGAAGTGGTCTGTGGATACTCCTTTATTCACATGAGTCTCTGGAAGATGTCACAACATCTTAGGAAGGTAAGCAGGCTACCACTAAATCCATTAAATGGATTAATTCAGGTGTTCTCATGGACCAAAGCAAAGGTCGTCATCATTTACAGAAAAGTGATTTTTTCATTCAAAATGTAATCAACACAAGAGCAGGTATTAAAAAGTGGGAAATCTTACACTACTCCTTCACACTATTGTTGTGCTCTGACCTTACAGGTAGGACTAAATACACCACTAAGATCCCTGAAACAATTCTACAAATAAAAGTATTTTCTGACACACAGCTTATTCACAGGATTCATTGCTCGTGATTCTTTTGGTCCTAATTTACTGGAGAGATTAATTTCATAACCCACAGAAAGCAATTATGTGGTACACTTGCCTGTCATGTCTGACATCTTAATTTTTACTAGTGTCTCTTCAAAAGACAGACAACTTCCTGCATGTTGTACATTGTTCTGCTACTGCAAGCAATTAAAGCAGGTAGAATTAAGAGCCACTGAACTGCACAATTTATTCCCCCTCAGTTTCTGAGAGACAAACAAGTAAGCACCTCATGTAGCACCTACAATGCGCAGAGTAAGATGACAACCTATTTAGCTGCAAATGCAGACCTTGCAGCTTTATCTTTCTCTTCATGCCACTTTCTCTCCTCCATCGGAGATTTCAGGTCTCTGCCGGTCAACTTCTGCTCCTGGTGTTCTGGTCACAACTTGAAAGGCTAAAACATGAGTCCTCCTCTACCTGTCAAGAGCATAAAGTCCCCCTGCAAGTTCATTGCTACTTGTTCAAGCACTGTGTTACAGGTCAGCCTCCCTCCAGGAAAGCGGAAACACATGTTGAGAAGAGATACACAGCATCTTTTAGCAACATAAAAGAGTATCTTTTCACTAACCATACAAGGAGAATGTGCTGCTTGTTAAATGAACTTTCTGTTTCAATAGTTGACCACTTCATTTTTTGTAGTAGGAGACTCAAAGCTGACAGCTTTGGACAACTTGGAAAACTACTTTCTCTCTCTTCTTCTTATCTGATATTCCCACTTATTGACAACTTTCTTCATAACTGTTTCCCTGTTATATCAATACTACATATACAAGCCAGAGGACCAGACTGCTTTTTTTTTTAATGTCATGGTATAGCCTTAGCAGTGTTTTTCAGGATGACCTAAGACCAATATGTGCAGCCACTCCTCTGCCCACAGATACTGTCTTCCTTCGAAGTGGGTGTCATTAAATCAGGTACATGATTGTTACCAATGTCTGTTTCATCTTCTGATTTGAAGGATGTTTGAAAAGAAAGGAATTAAGTGACACCTGGTACAGCTCATTCTCTGATTCACACTTTAGGCTAGAAAATAGCCAAGAACTGTGTAGAATTTGAAGAGATAATAAGGACAACATAAAATCTCACCACATTTTTCTTTCTTCTAAGAAACGACACCTAAAACTATAGAACCAATTGATGCAAATGTCACATCAAGCTCTTTCCTATTTACAGGAAATGGAAGAAAATTCTTTTGTGTACCCTTCTCACTAGCTGTCCCTCACTGCCTCTGCAGTAGCTCCTATCAACAATCTGTCAGATTCCATTAAAAACATATTTGAAAGACTTTTTTTCCCCCCAACCCCTTTGAATTTAAATAAAATTTTGCTCAAGTTGTCTCCTGTTAAAGCAGAAAACCAGGTTTAAACAAAACAAATGTAACCTGCAGATAAACAATCCTGGGGAAAGGAAGGGGACAGAAGAACAGCCATCTTCATATGACAGTGCTTTTTCTGAGTCAAATTTAATACAAGGTATTACTACTGACTGAGTAGGTTATAGTACAGATATAATACTGCAGCTTTCAGAAGCAAATACTGAACAGAACCAGACCAGATTTGTAAAACTAGGATTCAGAGTTTACTAACCATGTATCTGCACATATTCACACAGGTGTAATTTTTAGGGAGGAATCCAGTTCTATCAGTGTTACAAGAGAAATAAAATAGTTAGAACCGCTGCATGATGCAACAGAGTTCCTGAAAAGAGAGTCCAACCCCATGATCTTCACTCCAGACCTGAGAGGAGTCAAGCGAAATTACAGCTTTTTGCAATGCATGTCAGAAAATCACAAAACGTTCATATTGTTACTGCTGTATTTGAGCATCAGTGTGATCTGTTTAGAAGGAGATGAAGTCTGATTTGATCCAGAATCCAGGACATTACATCATCATTTATTTATTCTAGAGTCTGGCATTACACAACAGCTATCTCACTCTATTCAGCCAAGAATCTAAGCTTACAGCAGGCAATGAAGAAGAAATGCCACAAGTGTAACATCAACACATGAAAATACTTCCATTCGCTTCCAGCTATGGTGGCAGAGGGAAGTACAAGGCAGGCATTGACTACAATATCACCAGTCATCACACCAAGGCCTACACCTCTTCATGCATAAACTTGCTCTGTGGGAGAACTTGCACTGACCTGGAACTCTCAAGCACAAATCATGAGCAGCATATTTTACAAATTAACATGCGAATCATATCACAGATCGGGCAAGACCCCGAACTGACTGGATTGAATAATCACGTATCAGTTTTACCAATAGACTAGATGCTGGTTTTGTGCTGTTGGGTTGGGTTTCTTCTTAATTTCATAATAAGCTTCTCTCTCGGTTGACAGATTCAGCAAGAAGCCAATGTAGCAGCACTTTATATCAAGTGTTCTCTCAGGAGTGACGTTTTTTCCCTGCCTGTTACAGTATGGGCCTACAGCTACAGGATTTATCACGGGCAAAGTTCTATAAAGTACTTTCCCTGCATGCAACATTTCTAAGCATTGAACAGTTTTAAATGGCCACTTAAAACTTTCAATTGTACTATACTCAAAAAAAACCCCTAAGCATTCCATTCAGACCCTTTGACTGACAAATTCTTCCAGTAGTTATTTAGAAACTGAAAAGATGCTTGAGCAATATGCATGTATTAATACACATGCACATCATAGCACTACTATCTCTAGGTTTATTTTAGTGCCAGTGAGAAATACTACAGGCATACCTGGACTATGTAAAGTACAAAGATATTTAACCTACCTCATCAAAGCTGCTATCTTCCTTCTTCAAGGCTTCAAAATAAAAAGAAAAAAGAAATTATTATCTGTACTACATTTCAATGAACACAAATCACCAGAAAAAGAAAAAAACAAAACAAAACGAAAACCAAAAAAACAGAGCATCATTTTCCTGTTATAATAGGAAAGGACAGGCTGGAATGAATAACAATTTTATACTCAAAATCTGAATCCGTAAATGCAATGTAGAACTGCACAGAGAGTTTGCAAGAAAGTAAATTTACATATTTATGAAAAATATCCTCTCAGGTTAAAGAAAATAAGTTTGTAAGGATGGGTTTGGTTTTTTTATTTTAATTCCTAGTGAGTGTGAAAACCCTTTATGGAGAGCTTGACTGAACTTGATAAAGGAAAAACATAACAAACACCTGACCATGTATTCAATTTGTCAAGTACTAGCCCTTTACGAAATAGTATGCATTGTAGCATGCTTTTTTCCTTTTTCTTTTTCCTTTTATAATTTTTTAATATGACTTACACTAAAGCAGATGAGGTTTCTTTCTTACACTGTTAACAAGCAATTAATCAACAAGCAAAGAACAGAAAAACAGTGCAGAAAATACGTGAACTGGTAAATTAAGGAAATGAAGACACAAATAGTTCTGCAGTTGGACCAAAGATTAAGCTGATGAGAAGTCTTCCATTAGTATGCTGGACACCTTTTTTGGAATATGAAAAAAATTAATTTCTCCAAATCTCCACTGAACTCTGCCAGTCTGAAGATACAAGACTGGTTCCTTTTCCCGACCAGACCCACAAGGGACTATACTCCATGCGCTACATGCCGTGACCTGAAAGTGCTCTTTGTTTCCTTCTCTTGAAGAGCTAAAATTAGATAAACCATTGCATTAGTGATTGCACTGTTTCTTTTCAGTTTAAATCACGAAGGTTTTCAGTTTGAGGGAGGTCATCTGAACAACCATGCAGATCATGCAGTGCTGCCCCAGAAGGGTCCCTCTTCATCATTTAAGCAGCATGTTTCTTACACTCCTGCATATTTCTGCAGGAGATAAATATTTAAGCACCTAGCATGGTTGAGGATCTAGACTCCACTAGCTCTTTTTCTCTTTTAGAAGCTTCTTCCACCTTCAAATCACTAGTAATTTCTAAAACTCTTCCAAATCCTGTCTTCGGAAGCAACTGTGTTTTCAGCTTCAAAAACAAAAACAACAACCAAAAAAAAAAAAAAAAAAAAAACCCCCAAAAAAAAAAAAATCAAAAAAAACAAAAAAAAAAAAAAAAAAAAACAACCCACATCAATAATAAAATCCAAACAATCAAAAGAAAAAAACAAAATAAAAACCACCAAAAAATCCACAACACAATAAACAAACAAAAAATGAACACCAAAACTGTAGAAGCTGTATCAGAGGTGGTACAGAGGCAGTATCACCTGTGCAAAACATGGACAGTAAGGCAGACATTCCAGTTATCTTTGTACAGAAAAGCAGGGAATGTCCAGCCTTCCTTTGCTTTTAAACTCCCATTTCTTTAGGGCAAGAAACATGGCTTCCCTCAAATCTTTGAAGACCACTGCTTTACAGTTTCTCGTCTAGATTTCATGCTCAGTGATAAAAACAATGAAACAAACTCTGGTATTTTGCTAAGGAGGTCTGAGGCACACAGTGTACATTTTGACAGTTAAATATATTTTATGGTTTTGAAGGGTGATCAAAACATTTTCAGACTGCCAATCCCAAGTACTCAGAACTATAACTCAGAGAAGGAAAAGAGAAAAGGAAAAGAGAAAAGGAAAAGAGAAAAGGAAAAGAGAAAAGGAAAAGAGAAAAGGAAAAGAGAAAAGGAAAAGAGAAAAGGAAAAGAGAAAAGGAAAAGAGAAAAGGAAAAGAGAAAAGGAAAAGAGAAAAGGAAAAGAGAAAAGGAAAAGAGAAACGGAAAAGAGAAGGAAAACCCCCAATCTGTGGAACACTTTAAGAACGCGCTTTTCATCTTCTCAATTACCATTCAGGTCACAATGACATATAAGCTATAAATTAGTAAATGACACACCTAGGCCATGCTGACAAGCTTTTCTCCCTTACCAAAATACAAGATTTTCACATGACCAGAACATTACAGGAATAGCCAAACAGATAGCTAAACAAAATTCACAGTGTAATAGAACAAGAAGAAACGGGAAACTGTGGTCCATTGTATATATTTGGCTTGTCTTTAGCTTCTACCTTTGACTAAAAGAGGGCTTTTAAGAATCACCAAAAGAATATAAGAGTTTTGGCCACCCATTTAAGGAGATTCTGTTTAATAATAATATCAGTCTCAACCAATTCAGTACATAGCATCTCCAAAAGAAGACATCAAAGCAGCATATTTTATAGAACAAACTATATTAAAAATGCCTTTTTCTCCTCAATGCAATCCTTTCCTTTTTAAACTGTTAAAAAACCAGTTCTGATGAACTTAAAAAAAATAAACTGTTTACAAACTGTTTACAAATGAACTTCTCATTATCTCGGGTATGTAAGCTATGTGGATGTACATCAGAGGAGATTAGTGGAGATAACCTTTGTATAGTGAGAAGCTAGTAACAAAGCCCAGGGATGCTCAGAAGGGCCACAGACTGCTTTCAGCACACTGTGATCAATCTCAGCAATGTTTTCTCTCTTTCTGTCTTTCTTTCTCCCTTTCCTCCTTCCTTTCCTCGTAACTTGGTATTAGTTTTTGACTAAAGAAACTGCACAAGAAAACAAGTTACACAGCATGATCTGAAGAGATTTCAAATATGATTCTGGTACTATATGAACTTCAACAAATGCATAGGTAAGAATTCTTCACATGATGGCTACTAATATTATTAAATTATTCACTACTAATTTAATTACATAATTATCAAAGTGCAAAACTAAGACCAAACCTATAAATGCTAAATTAAACAGTGAGTCAACTGAATCTCTAAAAGTTGGTTAACATACAATTATGGTGTATTCATTTGTATGGTCAACACAGTCTGTAAGTAAGGAAAACAAATTTTTTCATGGATGTTCATACAAAAATGAACGGCTGGCAGAAACTTATGAATGAAAATAATTATGTATATTTTTCAGATTCTTAGCAATATAAGTTCTTTATGATGAGATAACCTTTAAGAGGGACACTCCTTGAAACATTAGAAAATTTCTGCCAGGAGACAGGGTACCTAAGTTGCAAAGACAGTTCATTTCCTTAGAACTGGAAGCATGTAATTTCTGCAGCTAAGAGCCACCCTGTAGCACCACAGGCCACACACATTTCCTCCAGCACACCACAGCACTGTATCATCCTCTGCCAGATTTGCACACAATGGCACAAAGTGAATGCTCAGGAAAAGGCTCGCTGAATGGGCAATTTCACACATCACATTTTTCAACTCAGCAAATGAAACATTTTTAGTACTAGGTACTCTAAGGGTTACAGGACTGAGCACAGTTTTGCATGATGAGCCAGATCTTCATCACCCTCTTCCAGGAAAGCCAGTGGCTGCAAAGCATCAGTTCACAGTTAAGAAAATGGGTCAAGTCTACTTGAGGCTGCCGTTGGTACCCTTTGGGCCTCTGCTGTGCCCCAGGAATAACTACACTGGTTTTGTCTAGAGATGGTGGGGAAATAGCTTCAAACTTTACCTAACATATTTTAGCGCTCTGTAAAAAAAATCATCTTTTAAATTAATTGCAGATATAACTTGTCAAATTGACAGGATTACTTGCTGGGGAGAAGAGGGTCTGAAAGGCAGTTTATTGAGTGTTAACCTGCAAGCTCTAACAAAAAAAAAAGCTCACTGCCAATGACAATTGGGATACATTTCCACCACTCTTAACCAAGAGGCCAATGTAAACTTGGTTATCAAAATTTGGTATCAAAGTTTGGGGTCTTGCAGTATCGAGAGAATTGCATTTGGTAGACAGAATACTGCCAACACTGGGGGAAAGTGCATCAGTGCTTTATCATTTCAAGAATGACCATCAGATCTTCCCTACTGCAACGCATGAAGGTTTGACTCCCTAATTATTTGATTCAAACACCGTACCATTCTCACATCATTTATATGACTGTGCTCATGATACTATGTTGTGTACTTAAACCTATCAAAACACAAACATTGCAGCAAACAGAAAAAGTTAATATATCATCATTGTTTTATAGAATCACAGAATGGTTTGGGTTGGAAGAGACCTTAAAGATCATCCCAAGTACCCTGTTAAGGGCAGGGACAACTTCCACTAGACCAAGTTGCTCAAAGCCCTATCCAACCTGGCTTTTTCCACTGTCAGGAATTCGTTATTTAAAATAAATCACAACTGAACAGATGACTGACAAAATCACAGGTTAAATACATATTAAATTTGTAATTCGCTAACCATACCAAGCAACCAGCTCTTACAAAAAGAGCTTTAAAACCCAAATGTGAAATACCCAGAAAGACTTTTCCCAATGAGTTGTGGGTTTCTCTCCTTCACTTCAACATAACAGTTAAGCACAACACACGTTTTGACCAAAGATTTATTAGTATGTAAGTTTAGAGTTTCTTTGCTTGGGCTTATCTGTAGCTCTGGTATCAGGAAGTGGACTATGTTCAAACCTCATACAGATAAATTAGAAGTTTTTTTGCTCAAAGTGCAGTTACCAGAACGATGATCAATATATCTGAGCATCTGAAGACTGAACAAACATACTGGTAGCAGCTGTGTTTTAATCACAAAACAACCACCAGCAAACAAACAAACAAACCACATACCAGACCATACTCCTACACTTCTGCATATATGCACACTGAACTGGAGAAGCTTTTAGACATAAAATTCCGTGTATCTAAAATCAGGCCAGAGCTTCCAAGGAAACTAAAAGCTTGTTTAATTTGTGCAAAATGACAAAAAGAGATGATCACCCAACCGAGCCAACTAAAACATGCAGAAATTACCAGCCAGAGGGGCCTTGATCCCTAAAAGGCATTAACGGGACTGTCACTGTTACAACAAAGCAGCATTCTCATTCAAAACATTTTCTTTGTTAATGACTTCCACCATTAGTAAAACCCTTTCACAGTTCTGTGGAAGAGTGTCTCTCTGTGTTTATACACGCACAGAGACATATAACAGACCAAACACCTGACTGCTTCATTTTTTTCTTCTAATCAATGAAAGTTAAATGTATTTTATAAGTTTAAGACTGATGACAGGTGAAAGCTGTTTTCGTATGAGGACAGAGATTTATAACAGTGACTTGATATTTGCTTCACAACTGTAAGTTTGCATTTACCCTTGAAACTCTCTGGTTTACAAGTAAGAATGAGCTTTTCTCATCCTGGAGTGTGACAATAAAAAATACCTGATTTCGAATGCAATCATACAGTTAAAATTTGGAGTCCTTTAAAGCTAAAGGTGGTACATTGAATGCATACACAGCATGTGAAAAATTAAAATGCCCAAGTATGCCGGCACATCTCCTAGGTAGGGGTGTCGGGGGAGAACCAAATGCCACAGCTCCTGGCTGCGGCACAGGCACTTCACATCCTCTCACTGGGACAAAGCAGCTCTGCAAGTTGACCCACGTCTGCCAGCCAGACTGGCTGTAAGGGAAGACATCCCAATGGGACAGTGCATGGGTAAGGACTGTTGAAGGGCCCACACAGGTCTACACAGACAGGGGCTGCTGCATCTGCTGTCGTGTGTTACAGCACTACCTCCAGCTGCTCTGTCCCACCAACTCGGGGATACTTCGTGTCTCCTCTGAGGTACCTTCTCTCCCTGCTCAGCTGTGTGTTGATGATGTCAGTGAGATTAATGCTTTAAACAGTGAATTAAGCAACATAGTGTGCCAAAGACTAAGAGAAACACCAGTTCGAGCAGACCAGAACTCTTTGGCATTGTTCTCAGTAGCAAATTCAACTGCAAAATAAACTGGCGTCAAAACCAAACACGGTGTGGTGGCACCGGGAGGTAACAGGCTTGGCAGTGGCATTCACACGACGCTACCTCAGGATGCTTTATGTCAGTGACAGAGCGACAAGTCTTCACAACAGATGACAGACAGACTTCTTTTGTCTGGTCACCTAAATCGCTGGGCCGCTGTTACCTGCTTCAGCATCTCACACCTCAACTAAAAACAACATGCAGCCCGTACAAAAAATAAATTACCAGACCGGCAACAAAAACAACCGATTGCTTTCTGTCGAGGTTTCTCTTTGGCAATGGGGGCAGGTGAGCCAACTCTCATTTATAGTTTGTTCTTGCCAGCCGATTTTGGGCTAACTCCTTCACAGACCCATGCAGCACTGCTGGGGCTGCCAGACTCGTTTATTTCCCGAGCTTTCTTTCCAACAAACGTTTTTTGGGGCCGGCGTCGGCGCGGGTGTTTCCAGCCCGGCAGCGCTGAGCCCGCCGCCCCCCGTCCCCTCCCTGCCGGGACCCCGGGTGCCGGGCAGCGCCGCCGGGGCCCGGGGGCGGCACTCACCTATTCGGCCGAAGCTCTCCGATAAAGTTCTCCGCAACTTTTTCATCCTGCTGATCTTCTCGGCGGACTGCGAGTCGATCATGTCACACATCGGGGGGCGGCCGCTCCCTCCCGCCAGCCGCCACTCCCGCTGCCCCGGCTCCGGGGGAGGCACCCCCGCTCCGGCCCGGGGGCTCTCCCCGCGCCCCGAGGAGCCGCCGGGACGCTCCCGGTCCCGCCCGGGGACGGAGCCCTACGCTGTGGCCGCGGCTGCTGCCGGTGCTGCTGGGCTCGGCGCCGCCAGCGCCCAGCTCATCGCCCCGTCCCGTCCCGCCCCTACCCCGGGCTGCCCCGGCTCGGCCCCGGCTCGGCCGGGCACGGCGGGGCCACGGGCAGCGCCGAGCAGAGATGGAGCAGCGAAAGCCAAGTCCGGCCAGGGGCTGCGGGCGCCGGCGGCGGCAGGCAGGGAGGGAGGGAGGGCGTGAGGAAGGGAGGGAGGGTGCGCTGAGAGAAAGGAGGAGGAGGAGCCTGGGCGGGCCGGGGAGCCCCGGGGAGGAAGGGCGGCGGCGGCGGGGGCGTGAGGGGGGCAGGCGGGGAGCGCTGGGGCCGGGCCGAGGGATGCGCGCTGCCTGCGGCGCGTCCCGGGAGCGGTGCGGCGATTCCCGTCGGGAGATCCGCGGTGGCTTTCGGAGGGCAGCGGAGGAGGCACCGTATCCGCCCGGGGCTATCCGCGCCCCCGCCGCTGCGGTGCCCCCGGGCCGGCGGGGCCGGGGCTGGCCCAGGGTTCGGCGGTGCAAGGAGGCACCCCCGGGGCGGCATGTGCGGCGGGGGGGAAAGGGCACCTCGATCGCCGAGAGCAGCCGGCCCGCCAAGCTGAAACTTGGGGTGCTCTCCACGAGCGGCTCCAGGCACAGCCAGATAAATGTGCCTTCAAGTGCCTGAGCCTGCAACTTAATGAGTGTTGGGAGCTTTTGATCTTGTTAACTCAATTGAACCAACGTTATTGAAAAATAAATCGGTTTAAGCCGCCAAAATTGATGGGCATGTCTAGTCTGAAGTATAAAGTAGGTACTTCTTGAGAACAATATGTTAGGTAAGATTTTTAAAGCCCAGGTTTTTGTGGTTCAAATTGTATTTTAATGCATGTTTTCTGGTTAAAATGAACTTGGGTTTTAATGAGGCTAGCTAGCACAATTTACTGGGATTAGACAGTGTCTAAGCTCAGTTTTAGAAGCACATTTGTCTAGATAAGTGTTTAGGTAAGTTGGGTTCAAGCCATCTCCAACTCTCTCCTCTGGGATTGGGTTGAACCCTTCTGTTACAATGCAGCAGGAATGGACAGTATGCAGCATCTTGAGGTGGAAATCTATTCCAATTATCTGTTTTGATCTACTATATGTAGACCATGCATGTGTTTCTTGTGGCATACAAGATAAAGGGAACTTGTCCTGCCATATAGCAGTACAGTAATGCTGGTAAAATGTCTTATGCATAACCCCTGAATGTACAGACAGCTTGATAAAAAGGTTTTCGGAAGTGTGAATCCTCTTGACCCTGCTAGCATCGTTGAAACAGGAGCTAAAATGGCATTTTCAATGTTGGCTATGTCATGTTATGGAAGGAAATTGAGAAAGGTTGGAAACTGGAGCATTGCAGACAGCAGTGCACGGAAAAGGAGGAGAAATAAAAATTAACAAGAAACAGACAAAGGCACTAGAAGGAAAAAGGGAGGGATTACACAAGTGCTTAAGGATGTTTAACTAAATAACTTCCAAGAAGTTACATTTAAGTGCTTAATAATAGCTGGTGGTTTGATCTTTGTCTGAATCTGACATTACTAACCCGTTCTGAGTGGAGAGAAAAATGCCATCATCATAAATAAAATATTCTGGTCCAAGAGCTGAAACTGAGTTTATGCCTTTTCTGTGTGCACCATTCACTCCGGGTAGCTCTGCTGTTTGGCTGAGACTTGTACCAACACTGCTATAATTCAGTCTGTGACTTGCTTGCAGCAATTATGGATATCATTTCTGAGAGCTTCTCAGGAACCTGTAATTAACCATGCTTAATTGATAGATGCTGTCTTACCTAGTGAATTAGCCTAGATCCTAGCACCTAGTGAATTTGGAAAAATATTCCCTTTTTTTCTCCCTATTTCTAAGTAAACTATCACTTTCTCTCCTGTGAAGGACAAGTCTCTGCCAGGCTACTGCAGTGGGTTCAGCTTGCTTTCACAGAAAAACAAGCAACTCAAAATTTCTGAGAAGCATCTGGCTTTGCAGCTGCTTGGGAATGATCTACAAGCATATGTCAGGGTCTTTTAAATCAATGAAAATTTCACCTAAAGTAGACACCAGTGTGGTGCCAAGTGAGAGAAGCCCAGGTCTTGTCTTCTGAAAATTGCACAGCCTCAGGATGCAGAGATGTTGCACAGACTTTCTCCACCAGTGGAAGGACAAGCTTCCAGCTGTGCACAGATTCTCCAACTGCACCCTGCAATGTGTGTCATTCTTCCCACTGTGGTCTTTATTTGACAGAAATATTTCTGTGAAAGTCCTTCTTTGTTCTCTCCCCAACCCAAACCTCTTCTGTTTCCAAGGGCAGTAGTATTGAAAATTCATTGATTTCAGGAATGTGGAATCACTTTTATAGCTTTGATCAATCTCCTAAGCTGGTGGTTCTTATTTCTCACTTCTGTATTTCCATCACCCACCTCAGGAAACCAGTAAAGCAGAAACACGCAATTAGCGAACCACAGAGATAGCAGCTACTCTGATGATGACGTTTTGCTTCCTTGTAGGGACAGGATTTCAGCTCTTTATTTGTGTTTAAGTCTTGCAATTTGTGGCATTAAAAAAAAAACCACGAAAAACATGCAAAATTATATTGTTGTTTGCTGCCTTCTTCCACAAGCCTTTACCAAGTTAAAGCATGTTTGCATTTAATGGGGCATCTGTTTTATAAAAAGACAGGCACATTATTTACAGCACCTTTTCTTACATCAACTCTCCAAAGAAATACCCTAAACAAAAACTGCTTGCAGTTACTTTATGACCCAAGCATATCCTTCCCTGGCTTCAGCAAGAATTCGCTACAAATCCTGGCCTCTGCTGCTGACACTGAGCCATGCTGAATCACTCTGCAATATAAGTATTATCAAGTGCAGGAAAAATAGGTGCCAAGATATCATTTGCAAGCTGGACAACAGGAAACGTTTGCCTCAGTGTATCATGCAATGCAGGAGCCTCGTGGTTTCAATGTTTCACACTGAGGTGTGGGTTTTTTCCGAAGAAGGGGAGAGAGCAGGGCTGGCAGTTTGTTCATTATTGTGTAAAAGAACATATTGTTTGGAGCTACAAGCAGTGTGGTCATAGGCCTGGAGCACAGGGTGTGCCAGCAGTCTCCTTGCTGCAGATGGAGCAGCCACGGCTGCGCTATTCATTACTTGCAGGGTAAGATGAAACGACAGAAAAATAAATCTGTGGTGGGTGGTGCAGGTGGTGGCTCAGGGTGTAACACAGATCTGTGCACTCTCCAGATCTCAGGGCACTTGCTGTTGATTTTATGGGGTAATTTTATGTGATCTGAGCTCTCTCTAAACCCCAGAGTTTGTCGTGTGTCCCCCCACCCCACCCCTGGCCTGTAACACTTCTCCTTAGGGACTCCTGAAAGGCAATGCACTTAAGTTACATTCCTGGGCCAAGTGTTTGAATTTCAGAAGCCTTAGGAGCACATAAACAGGCATTATGTGTTTGTGGAAGAGGTAGTAAATGCCGTTGAATTGGAGTGTTATGTGGGCAGAGTAAGACCTTGCGTGAAGCGGTCTGCCAGAGGAAAGCAGTGAAGCTCTCTAGGGAGATGGAATAGTCAGTGTAACTTCTCTGGGGAGAGCACTGGCTTGTCAGGCCTTCTGCTGCCAGTATAAAGTAGATTTCCATAAATCTCCCTGTCTAGAGATGTTCTCCATTAGGTCAGTCTGCTCACCTTGAAAAGATCTCTCTGCTGCAGCGTCCGGGACCTGCATGGTTGGAGCTGTGTTGCTTGTTAACACACAGCAATCCTTTCGTGACCCTCCAGTGATGAAGATGGATGTAAAGTCACATAACACACCCCCTCCTCTCCCCCTCCCCCTTCCCCAATCTCACTTTCACTTGTCCTCTAATAATACTCAATCCAAGATGACTATTATCTGAAGAGAAAGCCCGGCTCTGCTAACACAAATGGTGCCGTATCCTTAGGGACATGACCTTTAAGCTCTGCTAGCAAAATGCATTAGTGACAAAAATTAAACTTGGGCAATAGCAGAACAGTATACGTGTAATCTGCATCCACATCATAACTTATTCCCACAAAAAGTTCTCAGAGCTGATGTATTTTATGGTGCCTTATTGGTGATTGTCATTAAATTCCAGTTTTTATCAACCCATGGAAATTTTCCCCTTGTTGATATTCCATGCATCCCTGCTGATGAACAGAGGCCCAGGTATTGCCTCTCCAGCCTGGCTGCTGTTGCCAAAGCCTGCTCTGTGGGGTAAGAAAGGATGAGTTAAAGTTCACACACACAAAGGCACAACAGGAAGAAAGTGGTTTTCCTGCTGTCTTATATCCAGCTGCTGGTTAGAGGTGACCTGCTGAGCCACCCGTGGTTTTACACCTCTAGTACCCTCTCGTGGTCACTTGATTTCATATATTAACATACGGGGTCACTTGTTTACTGCTTCTTTCTTACTTTACACCATCACATCGGGGTGAAATGGCTGCAAATGAAACACAACATCTTTAACCTTGATGCTTGTAGTTCCTGTCCCTGTTAGGCAGCTTCCTTGCGGTGTGTGTGAGCAGTTAATTTCCCAGGAAGGTATGAATTCTTTTTGGTTTGGCCATGACACAAAGCTGTGGGTTAACCCCTGTAGGCAGCTGAGCACTGCACAACTGCTTGCTCACACCCACAGGATGGAAAAGAAGAAAACTCATGGGTTGATAATTTTATAAGCAAATAAGTGGAATAAGAAAGATAACAAAAGATAAGTGACGCAAAGGCAATCACTTGCCACCTCCCCCAGACAGAGTGATGCTCAGCCTGTTCTTGAGGCAAAAGACATCTGGGCTACTTAAGCTCCACTCCTCTCCACTGTATTGCTGAACTTATTGTTAATATGGCATGGACATATTGTTATATGGCATAGAATATCACTTTGGACAGTTTGAGTCGTGTCTGCTTGTATCCCCTCCCCACCTCTTGTGCACCCCTGATCTATTCACTGGTTGGGTAGCAGGAGAAACAGAGACAGCTTTGATGCTGTTCAAACACTGCCCAGCAATAGCAAGAAGAGTCTATATAGAAGCATTGTTTTGGTCACAAATCCAAAACACAGCATCGTACGAGCTGCCATGAAGAGAATTAACTCCATCCCAGCCAGACCTAGTACATACAGATGGAGGAAAATCACACTGAGGATACAGTGTGCAGACAAAAAAAAAAAAAAAAGAATGGCAATGTATCAGAACCCTACAGACTTCAAACTAACAAAGTAACATAATTATTAACTATGAACTTAAGTCTTTTACAATATATGCTTCTGTATAAATTATGTCATCTCAGAGAGTCTGCTGGGCAAATATAGGTATGTTAGATTTGAAAGGAATAAGCTGAGGTGCTTTCCAGTTTAAAATCACCTGGCTACCTAGCAACATAGTATTGATGCTCAGTGTTCTTCCTGTAAATAAGTGGAAACACCTTTGAATGAGCTCATTTTCTTATGCTATCTTGATAAAAGTCTAGTAAAAGAGAAAATGGGATTTAATATACAGTGGCCTCAACCAGTGGGATTTTAGATCCCAATGTTTTGAAGTCACTGAAATATTCAACAGTCATGATGAAAGTTATGCAAAATGAAACAGGAAGAGGGCTGAGGTTGATCCACTTAGATACACTCAAAAAGCACGTGTGAGTCATGTCATTTTATCGTAAACATCGCATAAAGGGTGTTTACTGTAATAACACAAGTTTTCTTTGCAGCAAAATCTCATCAGCACTGTAGCATTATTTGTGCAACTCAAAGGTCTGTGCCTCTACACATACAAAGCCCAACTGATTTGGGCTGGGAAAATATGATAACTGGCATACACAGCCATGAGAAATTTCTCATGGGCAAGGGTCCTCTTGTAGGTAACCCATGATTTTGAAAATACATAGGCACACAAAGCCAGTTGATTCTAGGTGTGAATATTTAAGCATTACAAGTAAAACCCCATATACTAATATATCTTGGAAACAAGCTTGAAATATTAACCCTATTTTATTTCTAAAATAACCCAACTTTTTCTTGCTCTGCTTTTGGAATTTTTCCCCCCATTTCTTAACTAGTTAAATAATTTGCAATGACTCTTAGGGAAACATGCTATAGAAGCAGCTGGACTCCATTTACTCATATTTCTCTGTACCCTTTTGGACTGCTTGAATCTGTAGGACAGAGTATAATGGGAATGTTATCTCCCTGTGGAGAGAGAAACTCTCGCTCAAAAATAATGCAAAATATTTGAAAGTATTATACATGAAAGACTGCTTTGTCAAAATGGAGATCTGCCCTCTTAACATGAAACTCTAGATGGACTTCAGGCATGCAGGAAAACACTGGTTGTTCTTTCTGCTCAGTTCTGTCCCAAAATCAGCACCAAAGACAGTTAAAAACAGTCCAGGCCACATGGCAGTCTGCTGAGGGAAGGTTTCAGAAATTGTATCTTATAGTTTTATTTAGTTCCTATCACTGTGGTAACGAACTGCTGCACAAATTAAGTGCCACAAATTCACAACTGAATACTGTCCTTTGCTACCAGCTTGCAATATAGTTGGTCTTCACAGAGTCAGCACAAATGAATGCTCTTGATCTCTCAACACAGGTCTTTCTTACAATGCAGTAGCAGCACAGGCTCTGGTTGCCATTTAGGGGACTTATATAGTGATAAGGAGCCACACAGAAATTATATCTGTGCAGGTAATGCAGGCGTGGTCTGTATTACAAAAATGTTGCAGTCAAAATTTACAATGGAGGACTGTCACAGTAGATGTGACTGTTGAAGGATGGCAGTACCCATCATCTGCAAAATGAGTCAGAAACACAAGAAACAGCAAATTGGCCACTATGGAGTATAACTCCCAGGAAATATGTGATTTTGAGAAAGATGAAAGAGAGGCTTTGTGTTTGTTTAAAGCCCTGCTTCCAAGAGTTAGGAGGAAAATGTATAAAGACATTTTAAGGAAAATTCAACTGAAGAGCTGGAAGCACTAATTAGAGGCAGGGGTTGGTGCCACCACAGAACTTAGAAAGTGCAAGGATTTATGTAATTAGGAGTTCTAAAAGGAAAGAAAAGGTGGGGGTGTTTAATGCAGCAGAAGGTGGAGAGGCAGCAGAAAGAAACAAAGTGGGAAAGAGATACTCAGGATGATAAGATGGAAAGATGACCTATAAAACAGATTTTGGAAGCAGGATAAAGAACCTTTGTCAAAACTGAAGGTTAGGAGCTTGTGGCAGCCAGCCTGTGAGGTGAAGAGAATTTTAGTTGCATGGAGAAAGAGGAAAAGTCACTCTGGACAAGAAGAAGCTGCCAGATTTAAAGTGCCTGGACCTGTGTGAAAATTAGATGTGACAATTTCCTCCATTTTTTTTTTTTTAAATAATCTACAAAGTAAATGCTGAAAGGTGAGACCTCCTGCAAAATTAGGAGGAGAAAAGCCCAGGTTATTGTAATAAATTTGTGATAGTCTCCAGGCACACCAACTAATTACGGCACTTGTGACAGTCTTGTCAGGACAGAGCTGTGAAAACTTGAGGTGGCTGACCTATAAGCCAGTGACAACACAAGTTATTTTAATGAAGTGTTGTTCATCCAAACTAGCAAGAAACAACTAAGAGCAGCGAGCATCTGCATTAGAGCTAGTGGCATCTTCATTCAGTTCACTCCTGTAGGCTGTGCTGCTCAAAGTCCATTTCAAGCATTGCCTGAGCACTGTTTGACCAGTGCTGCACAGCAACAGTCCCCACTGGGATCCCTCTGCCTCTTGAAAGGGTTTTATGGAAAACATGCAGCTCTCCAAAGGTAATGGAAAATGGGATCATGAGTAAATATTGTTGGAGCATGGTGCTAGTAACACCAAGGCTGTGAGTTCGATCCCCATTCACTTAAGAGCTGGACTCGATGATCCTTGTGGGTCCCTTCCAACTCCGAATATTCTGTGAGATGTGCTGCATGGAGGGAGTGCTCTCCAAGGGCCAAGCAGTCTCTCTGAAACGTGCATTTTTGAGGTACCAGAGCTGGATGCAGGGAGGCACAACAGAGAGGGATGAGTGAGAAGATGATATGAAGAGGAAGGCATGATTCAGCTGGATACACAAGAGGAATTAACAGAGAAGCAGGTTCAGATCTGAGCAGAAGGAAGTCAGTCTGACACAGAGAGAAAGCTCTATGAGTCATCCCTGCAAAGCTGGTAACCAGAACTGCACAGTGACTTCAGAATTTTATGGTAAGGTGTCCTAGTACCCCACTGAACTCTCAGATTAATTATTGTTGTTGGTCTATATGTAACCATGGATTATTACAAGATAAGTCTGCTTGCATCAGTAATGAATTGATCCCAAAACACATACAATATTGCAACTAACTTTATTCAGGGTTTATATCCTTTGGTTATATATCTTACTGAGGATTTAAAGATCAGATTTAAAAACCCACAGATATCAAGCCTGGGATACACTCATGTCTGCTAACCGCAAGTTTGAAATTAAGTACCTAACCCCTTTATCTAATTGATGGAAATAAGAAGTTGATTCACACTCCCATTTTTATTTCTAAGTTTATATAATAAAAATTCATCAGTTACAAGCTACTCTAGCAGGACTTCATTTACTTGTACAGAAATTTCCAGAATATGTATTTTATTTTTTTCCTTTATAAGGAGAAGCATATAAAATGTGGTAAAATGGACAAGACTTTCAGTGTCATGCAGTTTATTACAGCAAGAGGTTAAAAAGTAAGTAATCCCACATCACTCACTAAAGTATTGACAATATTTCTGAAATTCCTCTTGCTACAGTCATCCAGAATGGATGTGTCTTTAAGATTTATAAAAAGTGATACACAATATAAATAAGTGCATATACCCAGGGGAAAATGTCCCTGAGGAGTGATTCAGAAGACAAATTCACTGCAAAGTAGTTTTTTTCTGGTGAAAGTTTCACTTGACAGAATTCCTGCTAAGAAAAATCTCTTTCAGAAAAAAAAGTATGTGAATGATACAATCCTAAGGAAAGCCCCTGATAATTCCAGCTTCCTGAGTTCACAAAACAAGGCTCTCATAATTGCATGTGGTGCTCCAAGCATCCCAAAGGAGGTGACACTAAGCCCTCATTCCCCTATACCAATTAAATGAAACAAAATCTCTATTGTCTTAGAACCATCTTTTCACCTAGTGCCTCCAGTTCATAGATAGCTACTATACCACAGAAGAACCTTGTATGAAAACATTTCAGTCAATTTCTCACTTGCTGTTGAGAACAAGAAGAGGAAAGATGGAAAGCCAGTAAATCAGAATAACTGATGTCGTCACAAGAAGCTCCTTGTAACAAGAGCAACAGCAGAGAAAAGAGACTATCAGAAGTAGAAAAGCAGGGAGCATATTCTGAACATTCTTCAGGGTAAAACAGAGTAGGAGGTGTGGGACAGGGTCATTCAAGGAACAGGCAGATATCCTCAGCTGTATCAGAATGAAGGAAGGAACTTTGAGCAGTGATCTGTACTTCTTGGGTAAACTCTTGCTATTTATTTACTGCATGACAGAGATACTCCTGGTGCTGTCTCTCTAGACTGTGGGTCATTTTGGGCTTTCAAACCAGCAGTGTTGTAGTGCCCAGCCATGGCTGTAAACCAGATCCTTCTCCAGTGTGCAACAAGGCACAGCAACCACAGACCTCCTGCTGCTCTCAGAGGGTTCATTGGATTCTGCAGCTCCAGGTACTGTACAGACATGAACAATTTCTGTCATTTAACCAAGTCCAGTGTTGGGTGATGTCTAAATTTGATTCTTTTTTATTGTTTACTAGGAACAGGATGATTCCACAGCATCACTCTATTTTTTTTTTTCAACTTTTACACCGAGGTTGGCCTTGGGAAGTGATAGCCAGTGACCTCGCAGGGCTTTCTGTGGTGCAGTGTTGTCCCAAGATTATCTATCTTTTCAAATAAACAACTCAGCTGCTATGATTCATAGTCTGTGTTTGATGTCAACAAGAACATTGGTCCCAGTAATGACAAACAGCTCAGGCTGCTTCTAGCCTTCTGCCCAGCTGAGCAGCTTTCATGATGAGTAAATAAGCACAGTTTTGTATCATAGATCTTCAGAGAATAACTTGAAGAGAAGGCTTGCTTTACTGTGTTCAAAATGAATTAAAACTTTGGTTTTTTGCTGCAAATCCCAGTTCCCAAGTTATGCTCCTTACTGCTTCAGTATTCTCCTTCATTAAGTGTACTTTTGTCTGTCTTAATTTGTCTGAAGCCATGTATCTGTATCTTATAGTAAGAGTTCATCAGGTAATGCAACTAGGGAATAAAAGGAAAAATATAATTTAATCTATTTGGTGCACTGAAAAGGATGTCAGGAAGGAAGTTTGTAATAAAAGACAGTTTTATGGCTCCTTTTCTTGCTTCACAGCGTGATCTAATTCTGTGCTCGTTCAAACGACAGTTCCCTTGTGATTCTCATTTAAGAGAAGTGCTAACCAATGCAATGATCAAAACCAACATTGTAGAACAATTCCATCATATCCAGGATGCAAGTCCATCACGGGACTGTCAGATCACCAGATTTGCTGGTGTCTAGCCTGAGGGCATTAAATACCTTCTCTGACTGACACATTTATGTCTGTTTGCAGAGTCTGTCTATTCATGTTTTCCAAAGTTTAAAAATCTGTTCTTTTGGAAAAAAAAAAAATCTTTCCTCATGAATGAAAATTAAGCCAGCACCATGCTTTTCTTCCACTGTCCGAGCACCCTGGTAGTGCAGCCAGGCCATGGGCAGGCAGCTGGAGCTCCCCCGGCACCGCTGTGATCCAAGACCCGGGCTTGTGTGCCCGCCCCAGGAGTGGCAAACAGAGAACAGTCTCAAAGTGCAGAGATGGCAAAACTCACCTTTGAGTGTAGGTGAGCAACAGGAGTCAAAGTGTTTCATTTATTTACCTCCCTATTCCTCCAATGGTTTCTGAACCCTATTTATTCTCTGAGGGAGAGGGCTCTAGTGTTTGAGTTGCCAAGTTCAGCAATATATGTCTGAAAACATCACTGACTTCCTGTACTCTTCCAAATGAAGGCAAAGAGACTTCCATCTTCCTCTGTTTAAATCTGATTTACAATGATCTAGAAGCATTTTAAATGCAACGTGAATGTGAAAACAAGAGCCTAAATTCTTGTAATTCTTTGTGTTCTAATTCCAGTCTGAAAAGCTACACTGATAACATACTATATAGATAACATTTTTAATTTATTCATTATATTATGATAATTTTTCATGTAAGTAATTACATTAATAAACTCAGCATAGTCCTTTGAAGATCAATTTAGAAAGTATCATGTTATCTGCATGTAATAAACCTCATGTATCTATCCTCCCTCTTCTACTATCACATCTAGTGACTACTATTACAAGCTTTTTAAAACATTCCTCTGCTCAGTTTAATGGGGATTTTTACACTATCATTACACATTCTAATTGGGCGATTAGGGGTTTCATGCCACTAATGGAAACGCAGGGCGAGTGACTGAACTAGTGCACGTTATGTAAAAAGAAATGAGCTAAAAGGACGGTCACAGTTTTACCTACACAGAGCAACAAAACCCAAAGTGTCAGGCATGGCTGGCACTGCATCCCAGAGCAAAGCCCCTGAACAAAATGCATCTGGTCAAAAATTAACCCATGGAAAAAGGGATTATCCAAATTTCTCTGTGAAGGTGGGTTTGTAGCATCCCTCACTACTATTTCAATTTTGAGGCCCAAACCCCCTGGTGCTAGAGGATATCGTGCATCCGAACATTTTAGTGCCTGTTTTGGAATATCTTCAGCCTGGGTAGCTTCAGCTAAATATTCTACATTTGATGAGGGGAGTAGCTCAGCATTGGGATAATCCTGAATTCTCGTTTTTCACTTTCATGGCTCCATGTTAGAGCATTAAACAGCCTCTTCATCTGACACAGGTGCCCATATGAATACTTGGTAAGCTCCAGCGGAAAACATTCACTTATTTTGACAATATCAAGCGCTTTGCAGCTGATGAAGCTGGTGCTTCTGATATTCCTAGAATATGGACATTTAATAAAGACAAGAGTCATCATGGCTCAGGGGTTCTGCCTTAGGAATATATTCCTATGTTGATTTGTTTGTTATTAGAAACATGACTTTTTCTTTCATATTATTTTCCTCACAGATCGGGATGGCAATTTTGATAACAGGGAAATTGAAGATGGGCTTGGATCCTGATTGCATCAAGATAATTTGGGTATTTCCCCCTTAGAAGTCATAGTCTATCTGATCCCACTGACTCAAATTCACCATGTATGAACCTACACCCAGTTTTAGTCCCGTGAATCAATTAATTTTGAGGACAGAGCTGAGCACCAAAATGAAGTCTGTGTTTAAGCAGGAGCTACTCAGAGCATCAGCTAGTCATGATTTTAGCAACCCAGGACAGATGTTCAGTCTGTTTTAAAAGACAAAAAAACACTCTCTAAATGTTCTTATTCTTTGTTATTCAGGTGTGAAGCTCCCTTGCAGCAGCAAGAGACACTCAGGAGGATGACACTGTCGTGCTGACATCTGGATCTTTGCAAAAATTCCATCAGACCAACAGTAACCCCTGAGGGAAAACTTGGGGATAACTAGGAAGTCCAAAACCCAGAAAGAAGTTGGCCCTCCTAATCCACCACATCTGATCTCTGCTGGTGAGTACTGAAGAATAAAAATCCTTTCCCAGACCATAAACTCTGTCAGGAGCCCACTCTGCACATGGTATTGCAATTGTGGGGAGGCCTGAATGAGCTGAGCCATCTCTTCACCAGAAATGCAGCCATGACAAAATGGTACCATGCAAATTCCATGTGCTTCCTCTTGCTTTGCAACTGCAATGAAAGCAATGTAGCCATACCAGCAACTGCGTCCCAAGAATGAGCTGAGGCCGAGCTTTTGTCCTGCTGACTCTGGCCATGTGCTGTTCAAATAAAGTGTCAAAGCACTTCATTGGTCTGTTGCAACAATGTCAGCTCTGACACAAACCATCTTTTTTAAAATAAGCTACTCGGTGCTTGTAAAGAAAATTTATTAGGAGTCAGATGGATTTTCCCTG
Source organism: Orthonyx spaldingii (assembly GCA_013397795.1). Lineage (NCBI taxonomy): Eukaryota > Metazoa > Chordata > Aves > Passeriformes > Orthonychidae > Orthonyx > Orthonyx spaldingii. The sequence goes on from VZTJ01005842.1 coordinate 867,653, forward strand.
TGTGCTCACTATCACTTTCTTACAACCCAGGAGGTCCAGGAGGCTGGATTTCCCTTTGCAGATGCCATGCTGAGTCTTTTCCACAGCAGGCTCAATTGTCCAGTGTAACTGATCTGAATCCACACCATAGTGATCTAGGTTATTGCAATTTCAAGAACATACATGAAGAAGAATGCAGCATTAAAGAAACTATGGTACTGCAATACAAGAGGCAAAATAGTTATCTTGGAGCTTACCACCTCGAAATGTTGCAAACCCTCTCGTGCCAGGACTGAAAACTTAGGTCATCTGGTAACAAGAAATGTGACCTCCATGAAAAGGAAAAAGAAATAATGAAACAAAGCAATGGGAGCTTAAAGGACTCTCCTTGAGGGCAAGAGTGGTATATGTGTGTGATTCCTGAATTGATGCATGGGAAATGAGTAACTAGTCTGAGAACACCAAGTGCTGGATACTGTTTCAAGCCAGGTGACCATTAGGGGTACAGGAAAGGTTGCCCTTGGGATGCAGGTCAGAGAAGTATTGAGCATAGTAACTGTGACAGAAACAGTGGTATGAAAATCCACATCAACTTGGGGTAATTAAACATTCCCTAATCCTTTTTGCCATGCTGCTACTTGACAGCTCCTTGCACAGATTGGACTGAAGGTCAAATTAAAAAGAAAAAAACCAACTGCCAAGTCTCTGGACCAACTGTAAATATCTTTATCTTATTCCTGCATCTTACTTCAGCATGTTAATACACAAACAGATTCAAGCTTGCAGGGTTCTCAAAGTGACTTTGCTTAGTCTATCACCCATTTATCTGCCATGCCAGCACTTGACTCAAAGTGACAGCTCAAAAACTCTGCCCTCTATTACTTTTTCTTGTTTAAAAGCAATTGCTATATCAGCAAGAGAAAAGTCACTCCATTTGATTAATAATACATACTGATAGTCGAGACATTCAGTCAGAAAACTGATAAATTGTTAAGCTGCTGAAATCCACCTGCAGGTTTCTTCGGGTCTAGACTTACCTTATGACCTTCCTGCTTTGTGGAAGCTCACTTAAGACACCACTAAATATGTTCTCTGTGAACTGTGTAAGATAGGAAAAAGGAAAGTTTGTGATTTTCCACCAGTCTTCCTATAAACAAACACTAAGCCTGGTTATTGATGCAGCAACCGAATCAATCTGGGAATTTCTGATGTAGTAATACAGTGTAGTTGCGTATTTTCATTTCTGTTAAAGATGACAGGACATAACAAAATACAAAAATGCAAATATCATCAAAAATGCGCAAAAGAACACCATTTGTTGATCACTGCTCTAATGTTTTCCCACTATTTATTCCCTTTGGCTCCCTTCACAACTCACAACACTTCCCGTTCGTGGGTGCTTTGGCTCATTCACTGCACATATCCCAGCCGTCACCACTTCACCATGGCTTACAACAGCAACGAGGAATCAAACTGGAACAAAGAATTTTCTTCTCATCTCTGACATCTAACGTCTCTTGTAGGTACTCAGCATCAGAAGAGAAAGCAGAGATTGTTTTTCTTGATAACTAAGGTGCGTTGTTGAGGACAAACACACTTGAACTCACACAAAACCAGAGACACATGAGGAGACCTAGTCAGGAAACTGACACTGAGTTAACAAAATAGAGCTCTGGGCTTGAGAGCCAATGTACACTTCTACACATTTAAACATTTGATCCTCTCATGCCAAGTCCAAAGCCTTAATGATGCCACAATAAAGACTAAATGCATTTGCTCAGTGAGATATTGAGTATAAACCATGTGAAGCCATTACAATAAATAAAGGTTTTCAATGTTGTTTGAAGGTACCAGAATCATGACCCTTTTAAGTTTTGGGCAAAGGAACATTTGAGGAATGGTCTTAGAGAGTTCTGTCAAGTGCCAACAAGCAGAAAAACAACTTTAGGAGTACTCTGGAGATATTGATACTTCAGTCCTGACATGCCACTTCCTACATACTTTTGACAAGCGTTCCTTCCTCTCTGCCCTTCAAGTGGCTATTCTAGCACCCACAGAGAGGATAAATCAACCAACAGCAAGCTTGGCCCTGATGCATTAGGAAAGATGAGAGCCTATTTCAGCCTTGGAAAGCTTCCATGCATGTAACCTCCCCAGTTCATGATTTGAAGCACAGGGCAGTCAGAGATGCTGGCTGATTAGAACCCCAAAACCAAAGGTGATAAAGCCCAGATTCAGGCAGGAACTGTGGGAACAGCCACATGCAGTTGCTGCCAACTTCACTGTCTCCCCAGACTATTGACTTCCCCACTTGCCATCATTTCTTCTCAAAGTGCCTTTCATCCTCTGTTCCTGTTTGGCCCTGACACTCAGAAAGACAGCAAGGAAAGCATCCCAGCTGTTTCTTCCCCACTTCTTTCTGGACCAGCACAAATCTAGAGAACTGCATGTTCAGCAGCTCAGCTGGGGCATCCTAGGGTTGCATGGCACACAGCCCAGAGCCACTCCTCACGCACCTGCTTGGTGGAACAAGAACCTTTGAAAGGATACATGGTGAAATCTATGTATGGGAGTCTGAAACAAGGATAACCTAAGAAAAAATAATTGACCATTTTCCAAAGTTATTCCTGTACGTCTACTTAATCAAATAACAATTAAGGAAGACATGGTACAGACAACTAAATGGAGTCATCGTCAAATCCAAGATTTCTGAAGTGGCAAAAATGTTCCTGCATTAAGACAAGTTAAAACAACATGCTTCAATCTACTAAAATTTTCTTTACTTATATAAATTACACCCAGCAATATCACTCTTAAACCTGTCCCACTTGAATTTTGAATACTGGAAGATCTCTTCTGTGGAAAGATAAACACAAATTTTCATTTTTTCACTTCCCAGACCGCTCTTCTTTTCAAAAAGCAGTGTCTTCACCACTAAAATTAAAAATCAGTAACCACTAAAAGTGTAAATACAGTGGAAAGGGAATAGATTGTAAATGTAGGGGAAATCAGAAAACCACAATAAACAGAGATATAGCTCTCAGGCCTAGGTTATGCTGTTTCCTTACTTTTGATTTTGTTATTAAGTTGCATACCTTCTATTTCTTTGTTGAAAGAGTGTGGAGGAGGGGAAGCTCAGACTGAAGATGATAAATGCCTTTGTTCATACACTTGAGAAACAAAGACACAATGATACCTCTTTCTACAGCTGTTTTCCCAATTACTTGTGGCTACACAGAAATACAAAGGCAAACAACTCTTCCAATGGTAAGCCAAAGTAAGAAATAGTGACATACAGAAACGCAGATAAGGTAATTAATGTAATGAAGTAAGGGTATTTTCCATCCAATTATTTGCTCCAATGAACACAGAAAAGGACGGTTAAATAATCTGAAAAGTCTGGGGATTTGGTGAGTATTGCATTTTCTATTACACTCTAAGGCTGGTGTCCACAGTAGTCTCATTAAAATAATAGCCTTAAACTGTGTAAGCAAAAATATACCATATTAGATGTCCAGTTTAACATTTTATATAAACTACAGACTAAAGTTAAGGCTTAATAAAAGGTAAATTTGACCATAGTGGTTACCTTTTGACATCCACAACTGTGACTTAGGAATGTTAATTCTTCTGTTCCCTTTTCTCAAAATATTTTGGTTCTCCAAATACTTTACCATCTTTGAAATGGTAAGAAAGGTTGTCCCTCCTCCCCTTTTTGATAGAATATGTGACAGTCCTTCGTACGTTGCAGCAGGTGCTGAAGAAAAATGCTTTTCTATTAAGTCAGGAATGTCAGTCACTACTTGGGTCGTGAGACAGCAGGCAGACCTTCATCATTTTTGCAGAAGTTATCTCCAGGGAAAACCATCAGCATGTTTCATTTCCACACTACCAACTCACTCTTATCACAGACCATCATTCTTCTATGACAGGCATTTGAATAATACTTCAGACTTGACAACGGCTGACAGATAAAGAAACATGAAATTAAACACAGTGCCTACTAATAAAGTGTTAAATATGAGTTCAGGAAAAAAGGAAAAAGAAAAAACAGACCAATATCTCATTAACAATAGTTACAATACAGATTCAGAAAGTGGGAAACCTATTTTTGTATCAGTTTCTGAGAAACTCTATAGAGAAACAGTTTGCAGAGGTAAAGCCAGTGAAAGAACACTGTACCAAAACCTAGGTAGGGGAGTCTGAAACGAGAATACCCTACAAAAAAACAATTGACCATTTTCCAAAATTAGTTCTTTGCCTCTAGTTAATAATCAAATAACAATTAAGAAAGATATGGTACAGACAACTAAACGGAGTCATCACCAAAGATGACTGAAGATTCATCATGATGAAGTGATAAGTGATATTTACTAAACCTAAGTAGAGGCAGGTTCTTTGACACTGCAAGGTATGGCAATTCACATCCTCACCCACAGGCATGATCTAATTCCTGCCACAGACAACCAGCAAAAACACATCTTTTTCCTTCTCCCAAGGTCATACTTGGTAACTTCTTTTACACCAAGTTAATTTAAAATGGTATGGAACAAGAGAAGTGAACAATCATATTCAAGAAGTTAAAGAGTTTATTTTAGGAATGCGGACAAAAATAACACGAACATCTTCAATATTGTGCATTTGTTTAACAGATAATAAACAGCAAGGGAGGTGATTTAAAGTGTACAGAACAAATGGGAATGTACAATTAGACTGGGGGGACAGAAGAGCTCTTTGCTTGTCAGATCATACTGGTAAGCTACTAGAAGTGCTCAAAGAAACACCTCTATGAAAAGAAAGACAGGAAATAAATCACATTATGGAAATATCAAAAGAACAATAAAAGGTTAAAAAAAATACTGCTTTCTTACTGTACTGAGTCTGGCAGAGACTGAGGTAACTTTCTTCACAGCAGCCCTTACGGTGCTGCTTTGCTTTGGGTTTGTGGCAGGAACAGTGCTGGTAACACACCAGTGCTTTGGCTTTTGCTAAGCATTGCTTGCACAGCATCCAGGTTTCATTTTTCCCCCACACTGCCTGCTCCAGCAAGTAGGCCAGGGGTGAGCAAGAAGCTGGGAGAGGACAGAGTTGGGACAGCTGGCCAAAACTGACCGAAACTGACCCTATTCCAGCCTCACCAAGAAAAACGCAGGGGAGGCTGGGCAGAGGTCTGCTTCTGGGAGGTGGCAATTGCCTTTGCAGAATTTGTTCCCACTAACCTCTCTGCCTTCACTTACTGTGCCTTTATCTCAACCCTTTGCTGTTCCCATTCTCTCCTACATCCCCCCCGAGGGAGGGAGGAAGCAGCTGGGCAGTGCTTAAGCTGCTGGTCAGGGTTAGCCCTGGTAAATTGCAGAATCTGGGCAACTTTATACTTTTTTTTTTCAATATACATTAGGTTTGCAGAAGGAAGTGTTCACACAAACTGATGTTTCTTAAATTTGGGAACACATAACTATGTTTGTTTCAAGAATGACCTTCTTCCAATTTTGCTAACTGGTTTCTTTTTCACATCAGTGCTATATTCAAAGTACATATTAACATTCCCACAACTGAATTTAATTATTCAAAGACAAATATACTCCTCTCTGTCATCCCTTACACATTACACTCTTGGAAGATCTTTTTCCAGGCAAAAAAACCTCCACCCACAAGAATGTGCATGATGTATTTTTCACCAACTATTTCTGCTATGTGGAGCTGTGCTTCCATATTGCTTTTTATTATATACATGTATATATATAATCTCTTTATTTAGGAACATGAGAACAACTGCTTTAAGTGGCAGTTAAGACTGAACTCAAACACGTTATCATAAGTATTAACCATCTAAATCAAGTAATAAAATACAGATTTAAGAAGAGGAAAAACCAACATACACTTCAGCAAACATTTCAACAACAACAAAAAATTTATAAAAAATTAGTTCTATACAGGTAGGAGATAGAAACGTTATTTCAGAAAGTCTTTAGCTGCTTCTGGTTTTACAACCAGGAAAAAACACTTTGGAGAGAAAAAAAAACAAAAGCGAAAGAGCACAAAGGGCAAATGAAAACAAACTGTCTTCCTGGATTCTGGAGTTACAGCTCTTGTGGAAGGTGCTCATCTTTATTCATTCTCAAATCTGCTGTAGGGGTTATCAGAATCCTGGAGAAGACCTGTAGGACAAAATGGGACTACGTTTATCATTTTCTTATTACAGAAAAGCTTTGAGTTACTGACTTCACTCCAACAGGTACTGCATGTAACAAATCCAAAAGGCAATTCTTGTAATCGTTGCTCTATTACCTAAACACTCAAGTATTATAATAAATTGAAAATGTTCTTAAGCACTCTTACTTCTCAGACTATAATCATGAATAAGTATTTCATGATTTAGCAGGGAAAGAACACTTATCTATGAAAAATTATTATGGAAAAAACATTTCTCATTTACCCCAAAAAATGCACTTGTGAGAGTCAAGTTGACAAAAACCTAAGCATAGACATGTCTCAAGAATAGATTCCAAGTAGCCAGTTTATAAAGGCAAGTAGCTATAAGATCATCATCCTTTTAAAATGTTAGATGCTGCTACTTTGACTTAGTTCTACTTCAATTATACCCAACCATCTGTCACATCCAGCCACTTACAGCTTTCCTGCAACAGGACAATAATCTCTAAGCAAAAATGAAGATCACTTCTTATGTGCACAAAAACCTCCAGGGACCAGAACAAGAGCATCACTTAATCCAAGTTGCAGTATGTTTCCATCACAAAGATTCTTAATGACTTTATACTAGAATACTGTCACAGAAAGCACTGCAAAGCCATCCAATTATGCTGAGTGCCTGGACATGCAGAACATCCTCTGTAAGGGTTAGCTGAGCAATCGCTCACAGTTCCACACAGTAATTATTTTGAAGAGACTTTAAACCACACTTTAAACCTGGGATAGGCAGAAGACTGAAAATAAAGGAGTCCTGTAAGAGTCCAGAGGCTGACCTTCTGTTGTGAAAGGACAGGACACTATTGCTATTTTTTCTGCCAAGACTTTTATACTGATGACTGACAAGGACTCGCCTCTAGCTCATCTGTCTAGGCATGGAGACGGAAGACAGTGCCACTGAGCAACACCAAATCACAGATATTCAGATTCACAATAGTGAAAAAAAATAAACTTCTAGTCACTGCCAAACCTTGTAAGAACTCCCCTCAGTCCTTTTCACACCATATCTCTTTTCCACATGTACCTGCACACAGTCATTGAACACTCGCTGTTTTACCTGAAAGTCAAAACCTAATGGTGCTGTAGGCAGACTACACTCTTGCCTACCTTGTGCAGCTGGTGAGCTTCACTTGAACTGTCAGGTTACTTTAAGATGCCAATCAAGCAGCACAACTGCTCAGTGCTGATTACTGTATCAGTTACTGCAACTAACTACCTGATAGGGAACAGTAAATATTTGGAATAAGTAATATGTATGGAAAGTCCTATAATCACTCAAACAAACACGACTACGAGTAGTCTACTTGTAAATTGTTAGTATCAAAACTAGCCCTTATATGTAATGACCCTTACTTGTCCAAGGAGTAAGCCAGTCACATTTATAAAGCTTCAGCCACGTAACACGACATACAGTCTATTTACCTGGTATAGTACCTTGTACCAGAGGTACCGTCCCTTTCTGTAACTGTTTTTGAAAAAGTAAAATAAAAATTTAAGCATTTGTGTAATAAGAATATGCTTACATGACATAATTGTCAAGAATAATCTATAATATTTTCAGATTTTGGAATTTTTATATTTTTAAACTTTTAGAACGTGATTACTTCTCAAATTTTAATGCATTTAAACAAAGAGTTGTGATGTCCACTAAGTCTATTCTAGCTGTCAAGTAAGCTAACACATAATAAAAAACCCTCTCTTATCTTTGGCATGCCATTCAACTTTTAGTACCTTCACATAACATTCCTGCATTAATTTAACCCCAACCCAAAGAGAGAAGAAACTTTTATTTTACTCTCAGACCATCACCACCCCTGCCTCCTTCCTCCAGACTTGTTAATACTTTGGCAGTTAGGATGTAAGGATCCTAATATATTTAGTTACCTGAAACACACCTGAGTAGTCCAATTTAAAAAAAAATTGCAGTACTTCTATATTTCACCCCTTCGAAATGCAAAACACATTTACACAACATTTACAGAAAATCAGCATCGATACTAGAAATTACCGCTATTATTGCAATTACCATTGCAGAAACTCCCTGCACTCCTTAAGTTGCATTTACAAATAAATATACCTAACTTCAAAAAGCTTTCTACAAAGTGGCAAAAGTGGCACCAGATTCCCTGACAAAATGAACATAGCCTGCAGACTTTTCTCTATAGAGTCTGGCAAGTGTCGTCTTATATCCGATATTTCATTCAGACACATACTCAACACTTCATAGGTCTGAAAGCAGCACAGTAAAACACTAGATACTGCTCTTTACAGCTTAAACAGCTGAAATCCAATGGAACAGATTTTCTACATCCAGCAGTGTCAATTTCAAATTAACCAGAGGATTGTGTAAGAGTCCTGATAAACTTTTCCTATACCATTCTGAGGAGTGAATATACTTTTCCCCTGCCCTAAAACACTCAGCTAAAAGCCATTTTAGAAAACTAATCCTCATATTTCAAGTGAATGTGTCATTTTCACTCCTCACTGCAAATGCCATTCCCAGTAGTACTTGCTTTAATTTTACTGAATTATGTTTAGGAATGAACAGATATAATCACCACCAACCAGGCACTAGTACGCCTAACTTAAAGTACTCTCATCTGTTTCATCACAGAATACTGAAACTAAATAGGCTTTAAGAACTGTGGGTCAATCCAGTGTGAATACTACTGGTTCTGACTTCAGAAACTGATCTCCCAGGAAAAAGGGATCCCAAGAGAAATGACAAGCCCTCCTTCCAAATGAGGATAACCAGGGGTTACAGCAGCTGATACCCGTTGCTCTCAGCCTTGCTCTCAAACCTGCATCCAGCATTTAAATTTCTTTTATCCTCAGCATTTTAAGTACATCATAAGAATACATTAAGTAAGAGGAGTGAGACAGCAGCTCGTCGCTTGCACCAACTCTCATTGAAGAAGTATCAGGCTCCAGTAAGTGGACACAAGCAATTTGGAGAGACATACAAAAAAAAAGGACATGACACAAAGCTTCTGTCAGCTGCCACAGCCGCTCTGCCAGTGCCATTCGGAGAAGCTGGCAGCCCATGCTAATGGGGCAGCACGTTTGGTTCAGCTGAAGCTCTCATCCTGCCTTGAACCAGACGGGAGTTGTCTCTCGACTGCTTTCTGTCTGACGTGAGAGCCACTACCCAAGTTGTCATTTACCCTCAGGGGTTCAGAGAAACCTGATGTTTGTAGCTTCAGCAGCCTTGTTTGCAATCAAGTCCATTACATGTTACTGGTGAACTTGAATATTGACGTACAGGTCAGTTAAAAGTTTTTACTTCTATTTAGGCTCATTTTGAGGGTAGTGTTTGACCTACTTAGCTCTATGTAAGAAACACTCAAAAGTTTGGAAGGTATAGTAGTCAAGTATCTTTCATTAGTTTGTATGAAATAATGAGGCATCTTAATAAATACGGAATAACAAAGAGATGGTCAAAAGAAATTAATACTTCTTTCCAGCATATTCATTTATATTGTAGACTATCTATGGAGGTTCCCAGTTACTGAGATCTGACTCTCATCACGTATCAACACCGCCCAAAACCAGAATAAGTGAAATACTTACAAGAGACTGTGTATGGTTGAAAAAAACCCACTCTAGCTTGCTGCACATCTTCACCCCTTATTACACTTTTCCTCCTTGTTTTTAGCTCCCCAGATTAATAATTGTGTTCTTAACAAACTAAATAGTTTTCAGTGTTTGGCAATGCAGAGTTCTCCTGCTTGCATTCAGAACACTAAAGAAGGTCAAGGCAAAGAAGAAACATTTACTGTGATAAACTACTGAATATAAAAATCAATGTCTCACATAAAATAAACAAGATAGGATTACATATCATTGAAATAGCTGATCAAAACCTTTGTAGAAAGCAATAAAATGACAATCATTTCGCAAAAATTAAATGAAAAAAAATCCTTCCACTAATACTAGGCAAAAGCCTGAAATAAATAAATAATAAAGCAGCTTCTCACTAATGCTATACTGAACACACAATAGAAGCAAATGCAGCAGGAATTAAATTGTAGTTCCTTTGTGTACTACACAAGCTGCAAAGTACGCTGAATTCTACTTTAAATTTTTCCTAAGAGTCAACGTATAATTTGTGTAATCATATTGCATTCATATATGTGAGCAAATGAAAAATACTATCAAATTGTGCAACAAAGAAACAATTGAAAGTGTGTACTCCTGGTTGCTAAAGCTCTCTATTGCTTCCAATGCTCCCAAAGGATTGTGGCTAGAGTGACACCTGCAGTGCATTATAAATGTGTAATTACCATTTAAATGGGGTATGGAAAGTCAGGGGATGAAATGGGAAAAGGCATTTCCTTAAAGCCAACCAAATACTGAAATTTCGGGCATGATCATCTTAATCTACAGAGTCAGGTTAACAAAGTCATTGTCATTCTGCCACTCATCCATGCCTACTTAACTGATAATCCTCTCTGCAGTGTTTAAGAGTGCAAAATAAACTAGTGCCTCCATAATTATTTGCAGCAATTTTTATTAGATTACGTTTAATATGCTAATATCTGTATTTTTAGACAGTAGAAAATGTGGGCAGAAGATCCAAGTCTACTCTATGTCTCACTGAATTATTCTGACAATGATTTGTCTGCATATTATCAGAATGCAACCATTACATACAACAGCAATTATATTTTTGGATTTCAAAATTTATACATACTTTGTATTCCATTTGTCCTCAGTTATGTACATCCTTTCAGGATGTGCTAATTGTGTATGTGAGAGTCAGATTTTTCTATAAGACCAAAACTTAACCATGAGACTCCAGGCCTCAAATTGATATATCTAACAATATAAATTAACCTTCTCTTAGGCAGTACAGCAAAACTCTCAACAGACTTAAAAGAGAAGTTTGCAAATAAAATTCAAGTTTTACAGTCCAACTGCAATCTTGTGCAGGTAAGCTGCATTGCTAAACATAACTGCAGGAAAAAGTATGTCAGACTTCTTACACGAAAGAACATCTTCCATTAACACAATGAATGTATGAACTTGCTTCTCATTAATTCGTTGATAGTGGAGGTAAAATGACACTAGCTCTCCTTTGACTGTGTGCACAGTATAGCTACAAGCAATACTTGATTTACTGAATGTGATGAATGTATTCCAGAGGCATTGCATTATACAGTTTTAAGCTTCAGGGAACTCAAGTACTTCAGCAAGATCCAGCCAAGCACTCCACAAAGGTCTGAAAGTCAAGCACTGAACAGACAACTGTCTTCAGTAAAATGCAAGGCCATGCAGAGACAAGTGAACTGGTTTCACAAGCAGAACATAACTGAATGCAGCTTTCACATCCCTGAACCCCAGTGCAGGGCTCTGACATGGGAACTGTGATACCACACCCAGGACCTGCATCTTGGCTGCATCCAGGACATGCAAAGGTCCATCTGCACTGAGTGCTGCAAGTTATTGTGGGGACACAGCCATTACCCTAAGTTCTTCACCAGACCTTTCTCAAAGATTCAAACTTGCTGAGATTGTGAGGTCTCTTCTCAGGAGAAACAAACACAAAGAACCTGTGTTGTTTTATGTTGCACTTGGATTTTGTTTGCTTTTTTTACATCTGGACTATTGTCAACTGCTCAAACACACCTTGAAACTGAATTGTGGTTGAGATACAGGGTTAATTATCCTGTAAAATACCATAGAACAACTTCCATGACTGATGTTGAACAAAAATTACTTCCAGTTTCTACAACATTCTTTCTCCTGTAGCTCAAGCTTCACAGTGTAGTTTTCCTCCGTTCCAGCAAAGGATCATTCTTTTACAAACATTCTCCAGGCAGAGGATTCCCTACAGAGTTTGTCTGTATCACTTCTGCATCAGGCAAAGGGCAGGCTGCAGATTCATGAAGGCATTCCTAGATTCTGCCAATCAGTTTAACAAGAGGATGAAAATTAACAGCTTTGAGTGACTGTTCAGACCCCTAGAATCACCTTCTCTGACATTAGTGCAATTTGCATAATAAAAAATGCAGCAGAGTTTTAGCAGATCTGTCTCTGAATACACAGTATTATTAACCCTATGAACAAATCAAATGAAAAGTGCAAGCACTGACAAGCCTACATAATAAGAGCCTCCTATACAACACAGCAGGTCCTACAGTCTTGTGATATTCTTCTGCAACTGGACCTCAGCTCCACTTAAAAACAATGAAAAAAATGTATCCCTACATTAGGCTGCATCCTTCACCCTTCTTTTACAAGCTTGATTTTAAAAGCCTGCTATCTACTACTCAGTCTCTTCTCCTTCAGTAGCTGTGACTCCAGTAGCAAAGTTCAACTAGGTTGATTTATCACATTCAGTAACAAACAAAAAAGCCCCCAAACTCAGTCCTCTTACTTAGGAACAGACAGAATGAATGACTTATTTTAATCAATATATTTAAATGCCCATTCCAAGAAAACACCCCATTGAGCACACTGTCTTCTTGCCCAGTGCAGACAGAGAACAGGAGCATAAACGTGCTGAGATCAGACGTTCAGGTGTCAGAAGACGGGCATCAGTAGAAAACTGGGCTTGATTACTTCTGTCGCTCATAAAGCAGCTTATTTCTGCTGTGCATTTTAAGAATCATTAGGGAAAAGGAATCAGTTTAGACACAGCATCAAAACAAGATGACACATACCATACTTCTTACGTATTTCATCATGCTTCAGTTTTCTTTCATGTTTCCTGCAAGACATAAAGGCATCAAAAGAACATTCAGACTCTTGAGCTGTAAGCAAATTATAATTACATCCTAGAAAGACAGAATTTTTTACATTAGTATTAGTAATTACATCACAAATTAAAAAAAAAACCAACACATTTGGCAGTTATCTTTCTATTTACACTTTATCTGTAAGCATCTACATACACTGCATCTATCAGACTTCCCATAGCATCTCACTAATTGATAATGCAAAAATAAGATGTACTGCAACGAATATAAGAAACACTTTTCTATATAGAACTAATGTGTCCACATATATGCACATATACACACACCGAGGTGTTCATCTATACATAAGAAGCAAGGCACTACACCACACTCCCTAATGCTTTCCAGCAGGGAGCATAATTGTAAAATTTAGCTGTGCACAGAACATACTTTGGAATGCTAATTCAATGTAATAATTCTAAAAAGATAAAAGGTGTATTACTATTTTGCTTAAGATGTACAGCAAGTGTAAGCGAAAACCACTGCTTTCTAAAATCCAGCAGGGCACCCATGCAGAGGATAAATTACAATATTGTGCTAAATTTAGATTAGTTTTTATGTTGTCTGACCATAAGACAGTTTTCATGGCTGTATCTAATATTGCCAAACTTAAATTATTTACATAAACCAAGTGTCTGATGAGTCAATTTCTCCTTTCCCTTTGCAAAGGTGAAGGGGGAAAAATGAAAGATGTTTAAATGGAAAAAACTCCATCTTTTCTCAGAGAGTTTTCCAATATTACAAAGGAAGGATCTATTTTGCTTAGTTTAAAAAAACAAACATAAAAGCTCCTACACAACTGTTTCATGAGTATAAGCCAGGATCTATATATTTTGAGGAAAAGACAGAATTTGGCAAAAAAATGGTCCTCTAACAAAGATTAAAAAAAAAAAAAAATTAAAATTAAAAATACACCCTTTGCTACCCCCTGTCAAAATTCAACCCAGTTAGACAAGTTGTGACTTCTGCCGGATTCCAATTTGCACGTATTCAGCAGAAAGCTGTTAAGCACTGACAGCTTAATTCACCAAAGATCCCTTCTGCCCTATGCATATTCCACCTCCAAACAATTCCTATTGCTAATCAGATCCTGTGTGTTCTCAGAAGCAATTATCCTGCTTCCTACAGAGCTGAAGGGCTGAACTGGCCTTTTCCAGCAACTGCACTTCTGGAAAAGCATGCAGATAAAGCTTGATGAGAAAAACCAAACAAGACAGACAGACTCAAAACCTTCCACTACTATTTCCCAGAGATACCCATGTCCATTACACCCCTTTGCATTATTAAGCCCAGGCAGCACAATAAACAAAGCAACTTGGCCAAAATGCAGGAAGAGGAACCAGACAGTCAGGGTAATGAAATTCACGTAGAGGAAGAAAGTCAGGATTGAGATATTGAAGAGAACAGAAGAAAAAGGAGACAAATTTACCTGTTGAAGATAACCTGACAACAGGATTTCTGCTTTCTGTGGTATGTAAGAGGAAGATATTATATGGGGCAAGGGATCTCAGGAAGAGAATAGAGAAATTCTACTTAAAGCAGCCTTCTGCTACATAAAGCTAAACTTTTCTACTGTATAGTTGTCATGTGACCTCAAACCAGGTTTGTTACTGGTGGTACTAATGGCATTTCTCCACTGTTTTGCATACCCTGTCTGAAGTAATGGAGATTCAGTGCTGCAATTTCAGCTACTGAAACCTCAGTACTTCAGCAGTCAGTGTGAATCAGTTCTGAATTCAGAAAGCACCTGCTTAAGAAGGGAATGGTGCAAAATCAAGCTGTGTAGGCTTTAAACCTCAGAAAGACTTTAGCATACTTCCCGAGGCTATTCCAAACAAACACCAAACATCTAATTAAGTTTGAAGGGTAAAACCATTAATATCAGCGAAACATGCAAACTTTGACAGGCAACCATGACAGCATCACTTCACCCATGACTAAATCCTTGCTCAGTAAATAAGGATAAGGTACACTTCAACCCAGAAGAACCAGACACAGCTCTGAACAGACAGTCCCTGAATCAGCCACCCAGGAGAATTACTGCACCACCCACATCTCACATTATGATCAGCTCAAGTCACTTCAGTCTTTCAAGTTGGTTCTGTTTTTTAATACTGCTGTAATTACTCCATCTTATACATGCTAAAGTCCTGACTTCTCCTGCAGGTTGTCCCCACTGCTGTAAGATGAGGAAGTATTCTTCCCAACACTAACAATTCACATAATAATCTTCCATACTTGGTTCTTCACAAATAAACTGCCATCTTTTCTTTCCCTGGCCTCTCTCCTTGTTCTCCCTTACCAGTACACTACCAAATTATACTGGACCTCATTGCTTAGCATTTGTTTATAAACTTTTAAAATAAATAACGATCTATAAATTATATAAATCTAATATATAAATATACTATGTATTTGAAGCTGTAAATAATTGAGTGTATAGAGAAAGACTCTACTCAATGCTATGTTTAAAAATTATTTTTCATGTTACAGATGACAAAGTCAAATAAAGGACTAAAGCTATGCAATAAGATACCTGTTTTAAGTCACAAAATTGAACTCCAGACATCCTTCTCCTCATACCCCTCACTATAAGTGCAAACTCTAACCATCACCAGTGATTTTCAACCCTCTCAGTAAATTGACAGCTAGTTTCATCCTCATGTAGACAAGTAGAGAGCCAATATAACTACCCTTACTTTTCATTTTAACAGGCATCCTCGAAAGAGACACTTAAGTATCCATGATTAACTGAATTTTAATGCAAACAAATATTAAACTTACAAAGTCAACTTTTACAGTGTACCTGAAAAGACAGAAAATACTAGGTGCTGCCATCATCTTAAACCTTCCACAAAAAATAATTCCTATGGAATTATTCCTAGAACACTATGGAACTTGGGACTCCTTACTTTGTTTTTACCATTCACTAACAGAATCATGAAATGAAGCTCAGGCTAGTCCTGTTCACTTTCCATTGCCAACTGATATGAACAGCCGTATTTTCAGTACTTGTACCCCACAGAAAAAGGAACATGTAAGATGACAAGAGAAAAACCAACAAAACCAGATAGACACAAGGTCAATGCTGGGCCTATTTTCCTCCCGTGATATTTATCTAAACAACTATTCAGCTATTTTCATAAGATATGTGAAAACTTCACAGCAGAAAGGAAGGACTACACAGCACAAGGCAGCGTTTTCCTCTGCAGGTTGCTTGTCAGAAACAGCTTGTTGAGAATATTAATTTGTTCTACAGCCTGCTACTAGCAATTCATCCTCCAAAGGTCTCAGAGGAAGCAAGCATTGGGTAGGGTGAGGTGCTCTGGGTGCTGAAAGTGGCCTGCTCCTTGTGTTTTTCCATGACCCCCAGCCACACACACAATAGGTGTGCGTGTTCCGAACATGGAAACACCCCAGGCTGCTGCTAAGCGCTCTCCTGCAATTAAAACAGTTTCTGTTTCACAGGCACAGTTCTGAGACACACTGGGAAGGAGGAATGTTGCTCTAAGTAAGGCTGCAGGAATCATTCCAGCAGAGCAGCCTGCTCCCAGTGATCCTCATTCCTAGGCTACATTCCAGAATGGAGCTGGTATCAGCTCTGTGGTGCCAATTGCCTGGTACAACAGCACTTGCTCGGTGTGTGCACAGCACCCCTTACGCTCCAGAAGCATCAGACTTCCTACAGATTAACTGTACCAAGAATTTAAAGCTGATACACAAATCACTATGGAAAGGTTATGGAACACAATCATTCCCTATTATGCTCCTAGTCAGAAGTCTTTGTTTTATAACAAACACAGGCAAGTGCTGTTTTAACCGAACAAAGTAGCACAATTAAAGATGTACATTTCACTGCAAGGCACATGATTTTGACAAAAAATGCTGATATTCCTCACTGGATCCCTTCTCTTTAGAAAGACACAAAAGCATTATAGGAGAAACACCACATTCATACTAGCTCTCAGCCCACTGTGCTGTGACTAGTTATAATTGGATTAACAGGTAGAAAATTCCCCTTTTCTCTGATTCATTGCAAATATTCAACATAACTTATCTGAGAAACTGGGTGTGAGCATATTTCCTAAATTGGACAGGTATTTCTTAACCTTCCATGCACATTCAAGTCTGACACTTTCAGCTCACAAATTCAGATGTTTATGAAACAAATTTGCATCCACTCTCTTCTCGGATAATGTTTGTCATTACCTTGCAACGATGCACAGAGCACTCATGGTACCTGTCACACTGAGTATCAACTTGTTTGCTCTCTGTTCATTCACAGCAATACAGCTTCTCATCAGGTTTATCAACCTCAAAAATTAAGCCCTGTTTTGTAAAAACCTGACACTGTCATGCCTAGCTTCACAGTGCCTCTTTAGTACTCCATGTATTTCTTAGAAAGGCAGAACACTCCTACATCACCAGGAAGTGTATAGCTATATATCAAGCTATCAAGACTTACCTCTGAAGAGACTGTAGCCTTCGTTCCTCTCTCTTCCTAGCTAGCTGCTCCTCTTCTTCATCTAGTCGGCTAGAAAAATAAGGAAGGAAGGAAAGTATAAGAGAAGGAAAAAGTAACTTTATTGCTAAGCTATCACTATTTAGTTACTTTATTTATTTTCAAAAAATGTATAGTCTGACCAGAGATACTAGTTCACAGCCATGTAATATTTCATGGCTGAGTAAGTATAATTCACAAGTTTGTATAATTATCCTTCCACATTTTATAATATCCAGATGCTCTACTCATTGCAGTAATATGCCCTTCAGCCTCCACAGGAATATTTAGAGCTTCTTAGGAAGAGGATGCAGACTGTTCCAGAAGCAGGATTCCTAATTGCCCTTTTCCCCATGTGTCACATCCCATTTTAGAGTCAGTGTTCTGCATGTGCACAGTTAAGTCCATTGTTGTCCCCTGGAAGAAGATTGATGGTTCATAAGCCTTTGATGCCAGAACAATTTATCTTTCCAACAACCATTACTATGCAATCTCAAGCTGCCCCCAGGAAAGCAGTCTGTTCTGGAATGAGCAAGGATTTACCTGAGTGTATCAGCTGTGTGATTCTGGGAAATGCTGAACCCACACAGTACATCTGAGCTGTGCATGTGCAGATATGCTCTACTGGACTTTAGCTTTGTGACCTGCCTTGGAAAAAGCTCAGCTTCATTTAACCATTACACAGACTGTGTAAGACTTGCAGGGGTCTAAAGCAAATGTCAAACATTTTTTCTGTTAGTTTTTCACCGACAGAATTTATGACGATTCTGTGGGATTAGTAAATGGACAACTGCCATGCTTGCCCAGGTGCTCATCATCTTCCAAAAGCAAACACAGTTCTGAAGACATATGAGATGAAATTTACGATATTAATATACCTGAATGGTTGCATTACCACACATCTGCAGCCACCAACATCTAAGTTAAGCAAGAGTGACATCCAGTGGTTAATTACAGCAAGTCAAATGCTTTAATACTCAAAATTCAGACACACTGAGCTCTGGAAATATGAACTCAATTCTTTCATGTGCTCAAACAGTCCATGTATCTCTCCGAACATTTTAGTCATTTCAGTACAAGCCAGTACTTCAGAATCCATGCAATGTTTCCCATATAAATTTTTTAGTTCCAGCTTTTTCCAGCTAAGGAATTAGAACAATCTTGGAGGAGCAGGAAACACATGCAACAGGTCACTTTTATTTGAAAACCATGTTAGACCCTTTTGGAAAACTAATCAATTCTCCATATCATCATGTCCAGCAAGACTAGAAGCTCCCATTCTTGGGCACCCTCCTGTAAAACTGCTTTACTTACAACTATGCAATAATCTTCACAATTGCTGTTGCAAAATATGAAAACATCAAATAAATATAATGTTGGTATATGAATCAGGAAACACATTTCTTCCCTATAAATAAAGAGTATTAAATACCTTCTGATTTCTGGATAATTTGAATGAATTGAATTTTTCTTCCAAATTCAGAGAGTTTGAGATTACACAAATAAAAACATGTTGATAACTGAAGTTCACGAGAGTCTGTTCAGTATAGTTTCATGCATCATAGCTTTTCATGAAACTGTCTCAAAGTACATGGAACCAGACTCTTAGAAGTTCAAAAACACAGCATAAACATAAAAACTATGCACCAATATTCCTAGAATTCCTGTGGTAGGCTGGACATGGGTAAGTCAGCATTACTGATGTGGGTGTTAATGCACCTAGATATTCTCTGTGTTCAAGGAAACAGTAAATGCTGGCTTCTCAAACACTGAACACCATAGCTTAAGAATGCCCAAAAGAAACACTGATACTTCTACAAAACAAGGTTACACCTCAGATCTCAGATACTACATCTAAAGAATCAGTAAAACAGATCTAGTACTACATTTCCACAAACTTTCCTTCCTACTACTCATGAAAAAAAAAGCTTCTTCTTTGGAAAATGAGTCCGCAATAATAAAGAAGAAGAGAGCAAAAGAATTCCTGCTGAGAATCAGTGGATTTAAAGCCAACAATGTATCAGGCTTCAGTGTAATAACACATTCTGAATCCTCCCGAAATAAACTGGACCCCGGATTGACAAGACCTTTAAATCCTCTACGGGTCACAAGATTAAGATTGACACCTTTGGAGTCTTGGCATAAGATGACTCTCAACTAACCCTCTATTTTTAGAATTAGATGTTACAGTACTGATTGACAACTTAGCTACTAAAACTGAAGTCTGGCACAAAGATCTCTTTTCACAGAATTCAAGCTTTATTTGCTGACATGTCAGCCACAGGGGTCTACTCAGTTGTTCTGCAGAGGATGTTGGCAGATCTTATGTAAGATCTAAACCTGTTCTTTACATCTTCAGGGCTTATCAGCACAGGGCTAAAGAGCATTCATTTTTGCACTAGGGCAGACTTGGTATACCAATCTATCACCAGAACAGGTACATGCTTCTTCCTCAGGGAAGAGAGAAGGGAACGAGATGTTATTTACAATTATTTTCACATTTATTTAAAGCCACAGATGCACCATATTTCTCTGGCTTTAAGGTAATTACTAAACATTGTACAGTGACATAAGTTATTTTAAAAAAACCAAAACCAACTCTCAAACAAGAACAATGAGCCAAAGGTACTTAAAAAAGTATAGAAATCATTCCAGACCAAGAAATAAGGTCCACATTTTATTCACACGAGAAGTACTGAAGGACAAAAAGGACAGAGCTAGCTGAAACTACACTGTCCAGAAAGCTTCAAAACTTAAGTGATAAAGGGAAGCATATTGTGCTGTCCCACTTCACACTGCAGTACTAACATACCTATTTTAGCTATTCATCAACTACTTCCATCCTTTTAAGAATATTAGCTACTTAGAGAAGCCAGTTTAAAAAAATTTACGAGTTCTCCAAGATCTCAAGAACATTTAATTTTTGCAGTACTACTTTCCTTGAAATTAAGTAAATCATTCTTAGTATCTTAGAGCAAAGACGAAAAATCTTACATTTAGATATCTTTTTAATTGGCAAAGACAGCTAATTCCTTAGATACTGACTGCGGACAGATCCTAGAGCAACTCTGAAAGACGGATACCAAGTCCTGTATAGGACATTGTTGCTCAGTTACTTGTTACTCACCTGGTCCTTTTTGCTGTACTATGAGACTGTCTTGAAAGAAATTATTTATACCATTATCACAAAAAGCAAGGATTTACTTGGTCATTGAAAGGCTTCCTGTCCAACGTTAATAAGAAAGTGTAAAATGTAGAAGTGTAAAGCAATAGCTTATCTAAATTCGAACATATCAGTGCTGTTACCACTAGAAACATCACTTCAGTGTCATTCCAGCGTCATTTCCACTGTCATACTACCTGTCACTAAATATCTCTTACCTTGTCGTCTTTCTCAAACAAATAAAGCAAAATGACCAAAACTGCTTCCAACTGAAAATATTCTTAGTATACAGGAGAGTAAAAATTGTAGGTAGATAGGGAAGACCAGGACCCAATGTTAGTAAAAGAAACAAATGAAAGTGTTTACCTCCTGGAACGCCTTCTGCAGTAACAGCAGTAACAGCAACAGACTGTTGTGGACACCAGAATGAGTCCAGCTACCACAGCTATGGCAATAATTAAAGCTTCATATTTTACTGAAAAACATGAATATATTCAACTTGTTAGACTCCAGAAGTAACATTTATCTTTCTGATAATTCTCCCCCTCCTTCCCAGACATTTTTTCATCCCTATATGCAAAAATCTCCACGTGATTCTGTTCAACTACCCCAGATAAAACGCAGTGTACCACATTCAAACTTTGCTATTATGCATAATCTACACTTAACAGACATTAAGTAAAAGCACATTTCTCATTCTGTTACTTCCCTAGTTTCCTACAAACAAAGATACTTCATCCAGTAAAGCTAAACAAAATTTAATTTTTTAAAAAGTATACTACTTAATTGAAGCAAATAAGTTTGTTTTGAACCTTATATAATGCAGGAAAAGACTGTCAGTTTTCAGTCTGCATTCGTGTCACCAGTACCTATTTCATCTGCTTACTGTTCATGAAAAAACCCAACACAATTAAGCTACTTTGTATTACATTGCTCTTCTTCACTTCACTCTGGTTAATAACCTGTCAACACATCTTATTCATAAAAAATTGTAACTGGAAGCCAGTAATTTGTTTTTGACTTTGAAAGCTGCAATATTCACCTTCATTTTCAGCAACAGTGAACAACATTCATCTCTTCATTTTATTTGTTCAAAGAAAAAAACACCATCACCACCTTCAAAAGTTAATTAATCTTCCTGCTGTGCCTGTAGGGGACAGTCTCAATAAGATTGTATAACCCCATGGCATTTTGCTGCCTGTAATTTGTAAAAAATCTATTAACGAAATGCATATTTGAGGGGGTTTTTGTTGTTGTTTTGGTTTGGGGTCTTTTTCTACTTTTACTTTTTTTTTTTTGCTGAGAATGTGCTCCATTATGGAGTTTTCATTCTGTGTTTAAGCTACAGTCAATCTAGAACCACAAATGGCACCCAAGATAGAAGCCATTTCCACAGCAGCAGTAAACTGTCAAGACCACCCTTAGTATCCGTAGAAAAGGACATGTGTTTCTCTACTTGGTGTATTTGAGTGTGTTAACTTACTTCATAGCAGCTGATTTGATGCTGTATTTTGGATTTCTGGCTTAAACATGCTGGTAACACACCAATGGTTTGGCTGTCGCTGAACAGGTTTGAAGAGCACCAAAATATTTTCCTGTCCCCACCCCCCCACCC